>JAQGBV010002239.1:0-12186 GCA_034698685.1 Isotomurus pseudopalustris | reverse complement strand
ATCGCCCAATTTTCCGGACGAAAAGACATCAAAGTGTTTAGCCCAATTAAATAAGAACTCATCTTTTGTTGCTGCAGAAGAAGCTGAATGCACAGGAGCAGTCATTCTACAAAGTGCAACTTCAGATGGAAACGTTTTACTCGGCCAGAACTGGGACACTAGTAAATTCATCCTCAAGAATGACACAGCTATTCTGTTGGAAGTCCATCCTCATCCTTGTGAGAACATCAGTTCATTCATTGTGCTCACTGAAGCAGGACAACTGATTCGTTCTGGAATGAATGCAGGTGATAAAAGCAGCCTTACTTAATAAATAACACGTATTACTTAATTTTGATTTTCAATTTCCAATTATTAAATACATATTTCCACCTTTCCAGATGGACTTGGAATCGTAGCGATGAGTTTGTATTCTTCCGATGAGGTTTACGAAAGAGATGCATCAAAATATCCAAATGGATGGGTTCCTGTAACTCTCGTCCGAAGAATGTTCCTCGAAGCTCCCACATTTTCAATGGGCCTCAAAGCGATTCTCTCAACTCCTCGCAACGTCCCAATGAACGTCATTATTGCCACTGCAGAAGATGAAGCTTTAAACGTTGAGCTATCTGCCGAGAATTATTTCATTTTAAATGTTCCACTGGAAAGAGAGTTCCTCGTCCATTCAAATCATTTTAAATCAGAAGCGTTTATGGCAAAAGATTCAGTTAAGGAAGGCTCACGAGGAAGTTCCTCTCTCTTCAGGGACAGACGTGTGTCAAGGCATCTTCATAAAAATTGGCCTGCCATCAACGAAAGAATTCTTCAAGAAGCTTTCAAGGATCACGTCGGATTTCCCAATTCCGTTTGTGCTCATTCTGTTCCGTCGGAGTTCTCTTGGACTTCCTCGCATCCCACGGAGACGACAGTAGCGTCAATAATATTCAATTTAAGCCAACGATCTCTCAGCATTTGCAAGGGTCCGCCTTGCACAGGAACTTATGTCACAATTACTCCTAGTTTAAGAACTGCTTCGCAATGAATTCGAATTTTTCTATCCGCTTATTAACCTAGAGTTAAGGTTTCTTCATTTTCTTACTGTCACCTGTTTTTGATTCCAAGTTATCTTATGAACTAAATCCTTAGAATGCCTAAATGCCGATAGAACTTCAATTTGAATCATAGCTGAGTTATAAGTAAGTTTTAGTAGCACATTAAAATTATAATTTATGAAAGGAAGATTCGGAATGGTCAGGAATGAGAAACTTTGGTCCAAACACTAGCAGAGAACAACGAAGAACAAGCACAGCCAGTAAATTGTAAATTAATATTAAGAGACAATCCATTGAATCCATTAAAAGAAGTATTCATTAGAAACAGAAGCAATCAGGTTTTCTTGTGACATAAACGGCACTCCATACAACAAAAAAGTAGCAAAATGTTCACAGCTCAAAGTTATTTGTTTTATGCACTACTCCAAGGTAGCCGCCTACTAACGAAACTGGGTATTCCACAACCCAGATCAAAGGAAGCTCGACTAGCTTCTAAATTGCTCAATTGTTCACTCATGTTTTAAATTAATACTTTAAAAGAGAATCGCTGGATATTATTCACTTCTTCTGAGCTGAGTTTTACTTGACGTAATGTTTGACAGTGTCAGTGTGAGTGAATGACATGGAAACCCGAAGTGACAGGTATTTCGTCGTTGTGACAAAACTGCCAAGCCTTACGTGAAACAACACATGATGAATCACATGAACAATCAACTCATGATGCTAACAATCAGTAATGAAGATATGTCAAACAGTCGCACACGTGTTAAAAGTTCTGAATGAGAAATACACGTTTAAGATTCATGAGGCTCACAATCAGGCAAGCTAATAAAATAAAATCCACAAGTTTCGGCATGCTACAGAAGATTTGTCATCCCCAACTGTCGTGTCCTGTGTTCCTCTTCCTCGTCACCAAATTTCAGTTTCAATACAAAGTTGCAGAATAATTAATGCAAATTTATCTTAAACAAGTTCAGACACAATTATGCTATGGAGTTTTGATTTGTGAGTGTTCAAAGTACATTAATTGTTCCAATCGGAGTTTGCTTTATTGCTGCTCTGCTCGCTATTAGTGGCAGGTGGAATATCTTCCTTGGATCTGCACACTCTTCAGAATTTTTGGAGAAGTTTACTAATTATGGAAAGTCAGACAGGTCTTTTCGAACCTAAGAGGAAATTCCACCCGAAGAGGCTCCTGAGCCAGGTGAACTTATCGAAATAAGAAAGACTTTTGGTTTATACGATCACTGGGCAATCTTTGTGGAGAAGTTAGTTGATAACATTGGAGAGAGTTTGATTGTTCACTTCATTCCCAACGGCAAAAATGGAGCGTAAATTCGGAAGGATTTTCAAAGGGATGACGTGAAAACTTCGGAGTTTCGGGTGAATAATTTGAAATGGGCTGGACTTGATAGAGGAATGATGCTCAAGTCTCCCTCATCAAGAGTGAAATCTGTGTTGTGGAAGCTAAGCCAATTCGAAGGTGGTGAACTGACTGTTAGCTATGACGAGCTTAAAAGCAACTGTGAACATACTGTCACGCCATGTGCATTCTTAGAAGGATTTAGAAACCAAGCGGAACTCACTGAAGACAAATATTACCTTGCATTTATTGGCAGTCAGATTAACTCAGGAGTGGAGAAGGCTTACGGGGACAATGGAAATCCAGAGGATTGAAGTGAGGTGCTTTGATGCATGCCAACAAGTTTCTTCAGTATTTTAATTTAATTGTGAAATTTAAAAAGCTTTCAGTTATTTTGCCTTCAAGAAATTGTTTTTTTCTTTGAGAATAAAATTATTTTCAGATCTTAATATTTTTGAATTCTTTTTCACAAGAATTCATGAATCATAAAGAGGTAAAGTACACTTTACGTAATTAAAATTAAATTATAGCAGCCAGCAATGGCGCTAGAATACGGCAAATGTGCTATTTTTTAAAAAAAGACACGTTTAAATAATGCATGACACTACAGTGACTACAGGTATTTAAGATATTTCTAAACACTCGAAACAGTATACTACAAAATAATATTCATTAAGTTTGTACAATAAAATGTTTTAACTCTTTCCATTTGGATGCGTCAGGCTAGCAAAAATAGGTAAATTGGTTATTCAAATTGACATCTGAATTGTTGGCTAGGCTTCGGGTTGCTACGCCGAGAAATTGAATCGTTTAATTAATAATTTATTCACCCCTGCTAAATCCTTGCCCTAAAATTGGTAACAATGAACACCTCCAAATTAAGACTACCGTATTTTTATCGGAGCTTTGTGCAAATTTTTCAGACTCAATCAGTTTTATGAATATAAGCTTTTCCACCTAACGGAAAAAGTTTCTGCAATTTCAAAAATTAAAACAATTCATTTAACCCTTTCTTTTTAGCTAGTAACATTGTAATAAATTTCCTGTGTATGTATGACTTCTTCAAATTATTCCCAATAATGTATAAGTATAGATTAATATTTTGTGTCGACATGACTCGCATAGTCATTGCACACCACTTAAACAGCTGCGAGGTTTTCGATTTGACGAAATATACGAAAAGGAGACGGTGTTTTTTTAAACAAAGCAGTTCAATTAAGCAGGAGCAGATAGAAATAAAAGTCATGACGAAAAATAGTTTAAAAATTAATAACAAGTGGTCCAATAGTTTCGTATTCTTCACTTCGTTTGTGCTCCTTCTTACTTGGTTTGTTTTCTGTTGTCTGTAGTATCGTTGAGAAAACAATATTCCCAAATGCACTCTACTATCATCATCAAATTTCTTAAAACCAAACTCATTCAGCTGCTGAGTTCTAAATTTAAACTCTTCTGAGAGAATTCCATTGTAAACTTTGAAAGCTGAATGTGTGTTGGAGGCATTAAAGATGGAAAAACATTTCGAGTTTGGATATTCATTTGAAATTTCCAGCTGATGAGTTGTAGTGTCTGACTGTTTGGGGTCAAAATATATAAACAAGGCCAAATTATGACCCAAACCCGATATTTCCTTTAAATTGTCTGCAACAGATCCAACCGTCCTTCGACTAAGTTTTATTTGTGTTTTCTCAAATCTTTTGCCGTTATTCAACAAACTAAACCCTTCTACATAAAATTCAACTTTCCTGTTCCCTGTGGTGATAATCGTGTAGTTATTCTGTGTTAAGTCATATACTGAGAATGACTGCATTTCGTAAGGAACTACGATGTCGCTGGTTATTTTGTTCTCATATAAACTCATAAATAACACAGCAAAATAGCTTAAAATTACCAAAATTATTTTTCGTTTGCTAAACTTCTGTCGACAAAAGCTGCAAATGATATTAAAAAGACATTCACCCATCCATTTCAGACAATTTAAGCAGCTAATGTTCTCAGGAGTCACTTGAAATTTATCAAGAGTCATATAAACCAATAAACTAACTAACATTAAACAAAGTGTGGCCCAAACGTAACCATTATAAACTTGCCATCTGTCCACTGAAACATAAAACGTTGATGATTTCTTTCGGCAATAAATTATTCCGTCTGTAATTTCGGCATACCTTATCAAATCATTGACAAGATATTTGTTAGGCGGCTCTAATGAGGAAAGTGTCCTTGCTGTCACAATCCAATAAGGGTCATATTCCCATGAGGACGTAATTGCAATTGTCAAATTCGAGTCGACAGTATTGCCAATCAGACTGAACCACGCAAAGAATGTACACTCAAGGACTGAGGACGCAAGGTTGTGTTTTTCTTTTATCTTCGTACCATTATATCGGGAACATGACTTCTCGTAATCGTTTATGCGCAGGAACCCTATTTGCTTAAACCAACCTGTTACAAAGTAAACGCCGTGATGAACGGATCTAATTAATTTCCTTATGTAGTCCATCCAAACGATATCTGAGGTAATTGTAGTTGCGGTACTTAAAGCAACTAGTTTCTTCTCATAAGTCCAGTGACTGTACACACAAATTTCGATTAATTCGCTGTTTTGAACGGATTTCACTTCTAAAAATGCAACAGATCGGTAAAACAATGCATTCTGTAACCAGGAAAAGAAGCTTATTCTCGGTATTTTGCATACAAACACAAAAATTGAAACGAACTTTCTTGTGTAAGTTTGCTAATATTGGGAGTCAATAAACACTGCTAACTTCCAATCCTCCTTTTTATCGATTGTGTCTCCAACGAGAATTGTAATAAAGCATTTCTCGTACCTTCCAAAGAAAGTTGTGGCTGCATTGAGTGCAAACGCTGAATTCTGAATTTGATTTTTTACTAACTCTGACTCAAAAGGAGCTTGCAAGAAATATTGTAGTGTGCTTTCTAACTCAAAGTCCTTTTTATCACTTTAATGTACCTGGTGCATGATGGGAAAAATTGTAGTTTCGTTAGATTTGAACTCGAAATGTTAGTGAGACCACTGAAAAAGAGGAATTGTGTTACACACAAACGTACAAGATTCAAGCCTTTCAACATCTTACAAATCGATTTCGTTACAATTCGAGTCCGTACTTAATCCGGGCGTCTTGCAGTGTTGCTGCTTTTTACGAAAGAAAGCTTTTAACTATATGACTTAAAACATTAATACCTACTTTACTTAATAACATTGAATCATTGACCTACGGAATATAAGCTATAATTTCTGTCGGCTGCTGATTGTCCCTTTAAACTGCAAAAGTAAATCAAAGTTTGATTGAAAGCTTGATAGAGTGTATATAATTGGTTTCTAGTCCGACTGTATAGTCTCTTCAACTCACATTTGCAAAAAAATATTCACCGATCCCCAAGTATCTGAAATTTTAATTGTAACTGGGAGTATAATTTTGTAAGGTAAGCTTATATTAGGTAAAACTGAATGTAAGTTGAAACCTAATCTCTAAAGGAAAATATCTACTTAAAACTGGTATACGTTATAAACGGTTAACACTGCTTGAATACTTTAAAATAAATAAATGCTCTAGGAACAATCATGCAGGGCAAAATTCGAGTTTGTATTGATTTCCTACTTTGTTTCTTTTTGCTTACATAATTGTAGCCTTATTTAAGTTTTTATATACATAAGTGATTATTTTAATGAATAGCTTGGAATTAAAAACTCCAGTCTTACATTGTATGAACAAACTTCTCTAGCTATGAAAAAATAATTTCAGCAAAAACTGTTTGTCCACCTCCTTTTGCTATGTAGTTAAATTAAGTACAACAGTTTTCTACACATCCAAATCGCAAAATGTAGTAAGCATGTAGCTGACAAGTAATTATAGCTCTGCGTTTTCCTTCGTCCATCCTGAGAAACAAACATAAGAAGGTATGCTGAAATTTTTCCGATGCCAAATAATTAACCAAGAATTTATCTTTGTAATAACAACAGCGTTGATGAAGGGAAAATGATACAATAGCTTTGTTTTGCACGAAATATAATTAAACAAAATACACCAAATAGGTTCTCGTTGCCCAGATATTTTTGAGGTTCATACGCCTACAACGCACAAATGTTATAGGAATTTTTCCTTAGAAATTAACATTTTAACATTGATTAAGTAGTCGTTGCTAAGCAGTTAAGGGGTGCAGTGGCTTTACCACGCAGGGGAAACTGTTGGGCCTTAGACAACGAATTCGTTTTGGTAGTAAGTTCCTTTGTTAAGGAAGATGTTGCATCTTAAATTAAAGTAACTAATTTACCGTAAACACTTTATCACCCCGCATGAGCTTCTGACTTAACTTCTTAAGCTCATATTTTAATAGACACAATAAACCTTGCAGAGGTTGGTTTGTTTAAAATTTGAACTCAATTGAATACAAACTCACAGAAATCTGCTCGAAACGTTGTGGTGCTTTTTATAAACGTACTTAAGATCAGTTTCTAGGGTCAATTCCACATCTACGTCTCCAATGGTCGGTTAACATTAACAAAGACTGATGTACTTTATAATAATGGAAAAGATTTTTCCGTTCAGGGTTAAAACACATAAGATATATTGATTTAAAGAATTCAAGAAATTCTGGATTTTCGGACTTAGGCTCTCGCTATGCGGGAATTAAGCACTCTCGGGAACTCTGATCCCAAAAAACAAAATGCCATCGCTTGCTCTATCAAAGTGCAACGTTTGATGGCCGTCACTTTCCCAGTTTTTGACTAAATCGTGACACATACATACTTTCAAACTTTACCACACTTCTTAGACTCGTGCTCAAGCTCAGTTTCTAGGCTCAAGCCTCCATCTACGTGTCCAATGAGCAATGAACAATAACAATGATATATTTCTTGAATAGTAGCAGAAAAGGGCTTCTCATTTGGTTATAAAATAAATGAAATGTTATAATTTAAAGAATTCAACAAATTCTTTCTGTTTGGACTTACGCATTCGCCATGCTTGACTTAAGTTCTCCAACAGTCATTCGTTCCCAAAAGACACAATGTCATCGCTTTTTCACGCATGCTGTAAAGTTTGGGTGCCTTAGCTTTACTAGTTCTTGAGTAAATCACGACACACACAGAAGGACGGAAGGATATCCGGACGCATTACGTACTTCTATAAACCCAAGTACCTGGGCAAAAACTTCATGCCAAGCAGTCTCCATAGTCAAGAATTTAGCTAAAGACCACATAACCCCCCTTGTTTTGTCGCGAAGAATTTGTTTCTAAATAATATTTAAAATCCGCTGCGGAGACGGGCAACTCAATCTGAGTAATTTTTCTAAACGGTTATTCAGAAGAGGACAATTTCCTACTGCAAAGGGCAGTTAAACAAAATTGCCCAATTAACAGACAGTTCAAAATTTTAACTTTTATCCATGAGTTTTATTCATGAGATAACTATTTTTATTTTCCATTAATTTGAAAGCATGAAACCCAACAAGTTGCACTCAATCGACCCCCACCAATCTCCTAGAGGACACAGAAGGTCAAACAATTTCGCTTTACATCACATTTGATGACTACAGATTACATTGTTTGATGCAAATGTCAAAGTCGCGGGATTGAAAGCGCATGACTCCAAATTACCTGGGCTCAAAAGCCCGTTATCCTGGACGAGTGGAATATTCCCTCTGCGTTCCGCTTGGACACACCAATTTAGTTTAATTTCTATTCGATTGTTCTAGAATTTTGTTCAATAAAGTAAGTTTCCCGTTGTCAATTATTTGCATTTTTATAAGTCAGAATAAGAAACAATAAGTTTCCAAAATATTAATTGATAAATTCTTGAGTACCGAATATGCATTTATGATTTCCGATTTTTGCTACCTGCATATTAATAAAGCTTTGAGTAAACGCAACGCAAAGCAACTATTTAGATAGCTTTAAATTCTGCGAATGTCGAATGTTTTGAATCCCGCTAATCTAAAGAAGCTGATCGTAAGTAAATAATCTTTACGTTTTAGATTTCCGATCTCGTGTCCTATTTTCTGCAAGTCATACTTGAACTGATTAGCCTTCCGAATTTGCTTTTTTTGTTTCTTCTGTCATCTCTTGTGTCCATTGTTCTTGTCACCGTTCGCTCCATCAGCTTAAACATATTTAAATATTAATCAGTTTCCAGGAGTTCACTTTTCAAACAGCAATTGGGAAGAAATAGTCGTAATCATTTTGGACAGAAAGTGTAACATTTTCATGTTCCCAAAGAGTCTCCCACAAAATAATATGTGGCCTCAATGGATATCTGTGATATAATTTGGGTAGGATGACACATAAGGTCATAGGTTAGATCATAGGATAGTTTATGACAAAGTTGTTTTTGAATATTGTGAAATATATATTAGAGATACATAAGTGCTTATAAGTAGATTAATTAATTAAACAGCATGTTAACCCTTTGATTCTAGATAATTTTGTGTATGTATTTCAATTTAAAATTTCTGACTTTCTCATGGAATCTGAATTTATTCATCAGCTTAAATTGCTGTATCAATATTCGCTTACTTTCCTTATTGTTGAAAGAACAAATGAGAAGTGATATTTTGCCTGAGATATGAAGGTCGAAACCTTTGTTGCCAAGAGAAATGAAGGTACTAAATTGGTGAAAGCAAGGTGTGAAACATGGAGAAATCAGACCACTGTAACATTCTTCACACACAAATTCTCAAAAATATAATAAGTGGCACTTGCATACATTATAATGCCAATTGTTTCCGTTAGTTTTACTATAATATATCAACGGTCTAAACCTGGGTTCCTCTGCCGGTAGGATTTATCTAGCAGCGACAAGGGAAAGACGACGAAAGAAATTTTGGATGCTACAGTCCTCTAGTTTGGGATTTATTTTTTTTGTAATAAATAAAAAGCTTATTTTACAGAATCTCCCATATAAGCATGAAACCCCTTCATTTTTTTACTTTTAAAACTTAATTAATAGGATATTAATTAGGAGTAAAGTGTACTTTAGTTTCATCCCTTATCCCTTGGTTACCTACACTTTGCAACCCTTCATATCTCAGGCAGAATATCACTTCTCATTAGTTCTTTCAACAGAAATGAAATAAATTTTATAAATGACATAAATCCTATATTTCTGTGATTTGTACTTGAACAACGTTAAGGTAACAAAAATGACGCTATTAACATTCTGGACGCGTTTTTTATAGCACAAAAATGTCCTATAAGCCAGAAACACAACGAAATCAAACTCATGACTGATAATACTTCGAAAATGATTACTAGGTGTGCAAGCAGTATCAAGTCGTCCATTTGATTTGTGTTTTTTGTGATAACTTCCTATTCTCAAGCCTTTTAAGTACTTGTGCCAGCAATTCGTGAGTCTGGACTAACTTATCTTCGACATAAAAGAGTGAATCTGGCCATTGTCCCACATTTTTGGAGCTTAATAGCTTAAGTTCTGTAACACACATTTTCTTTACAAAAGTACATTTGGACAGAGAAAGCGATTGTGATTCTGGTGATGTCCACCTGATTTCCGTAAGTTTGTTTGGGGGGCATTGCAAGGCAAAACGGGAAAAATGACCCTATGAAAAAGGTTGGTAACATGGAGAGATGCGTCATGGTGAAGTTCCAGAATTGCTCAGAAAGCACATTTAAAATTTGATTCAGGTTCGCATGTTAGGTTTTTTTTCTTTAGGATGGCTTTTATTCGCAATAATTGAAGAAAAAATCAAACTGCATGGTATATGTACACTTGTTGAGTTTTAAAAGCACAAGAAACAAACACATCAAAAATCGAAAAAATTCAATGGTTATTGCACTTTGATTCACAAAAGGTGTCATATTTGATAATGAAAACAGGCATAAATATTTATTGCTTTTAAATTTTATGTGGCTACAGTAGACTAACATCTTCGAAACTTCGTGTAGAATGAACAAGACAAGAACGCAGCAAGAGCCAACCACATTTGTCTAACTGGAAAAATAGGTTGCACACGATATAATTAATGATTCAACTTCAAAAGAGCCTACAGAAAGAATCATGAACATTTGTTATTAAATGAAAACAAGCTGGACCGTGATTATAATATTACTTCTAAAATACATTGATTAATTTGCTGTTTTTACTTATTACTATCCCTTAATTTTAAATATAATAAATTGTGAAATAGATTTAACACGCTTACGCTTTTTTATATTACAATTTTTTTTCCTGCCACAATATCCGATTTTCAACTTTAGTAGTAAATATTTCCACCTCACCAAATATTGCCCTATATCGTTGGCTCTTTCACAACTAAGCGATAATAAGCAAATGCAAAGGAGAGTAAGAAACACAACGAATATTGTGTTAATCGTGTCTTTCATTGTAATAGGGAATAGACGCATTTTTCTCTTTTTAATGATCTTCGTTCCTTCCGCTCTGGCAAAGTACTTGGCAGATGAGTACAAATCATTCAGCTTGTCTGGAATTCCGGATTCCAACATCCTTCTCAAATGCGTTGGTAGATTTAATTTCGCATGTTTAGAGAAAGTCCAAGCAAAATTAGTTCTCAAGATCGGTTCGTTGCTCCTGTAGAAACGATGTCTTGGGTAATTCTTCTTAAGATATTCCAACTCCATTTCAACATCCAATTTCTTACCAAGGAATGTTGACTTTTTGCACTGAGTTAACTCACGCTCAATGAGAAAGTCACTAAGAGGAAATAAACTATTGTTATTTAACTTACGTGTCTTAACAGGATAGTGTCGATGTTTTGGATTAAAAAACTTTAGGAAAAAAGCAACGAGATTTATATCGTAAATGGGCAAATTCCTCAGAGAATTAATAAGCTCTGACATAAGATAATACATTAAAGGATGCATTACAACATTCTGGAAATGGTTTCCAACAAACCAAGATGGACATGACAACAGTGAAAAACAGCTAGTGTCCTGATATTTACTTAAGCGGGCGTGTATCTCATTATCGACATTTAAAACTTCAGAAAAGGAACGATTAGCTTTTCGTGTAAAATTTGTTAACCACCAATGTTGTATCCTGCTCGGTGAGCCGGTTAAGCTAGAGTTTACTTGAAAAATATCGTCCTGCAATGGACAGAATATTTCTGACGAAAAATTTTGCAGTCTTTTTCCTTGAGACGGTGCGTTCAGATCAGTAATGACAATACTTGTGTAACATGTTCCTAATATAAAACAAGCACTTATCCATCCAAACATCGACAGTCGAAAATGTACGTTTTGACTAATCTTAGCGGTAACATTAATGCTTACATTAAACAATACGGATAATAAATGTAGGGAAGAACTGAAGAAATCGTTTTCCTTTAATATTTTACGGAATAAAAGAAAATGAAACACCGCCAAAATAACGAAAGCAGCGATTATTCCAATCCAAAGTTTTGTTTGAAACGGAGTAATGTACATTCTAAGACTGAATTGCGGAACCGTGTAGCATGTAATGACGTAGATCTCATCCAAATTAGTGATGACCAGATCCCTGATAAACAGAAAGTCGCCTCTTGCAACCGCATTGAGTATAAAATATGTAGAATCCCCCAACGGTGCATTAGCAACCAACAGACTCATATTAGCCGCAGCCAGTATAGATTTGGTGAGGTACACTTCTATTGGTGACACTGCCGTTATCGTTGATTTCCTCAATTTATTCGTGTGTTTAGAAATCAGCCACTGATAGTTTAATGACAACAAGAACTGTTCAGTATTATGCTGCATTTCTCCTCTGCCATATTTGTACATGTTTGGAATACTTAGGCTAAAATATCCTTCAGGAGTTGGCATGAACT
>JAQGBV010002238.1:0-12195 GCA_034698685.1 Isotomurus pseudopalustris | reverse complement strand
GGCAAACAGGAATTTGATTTTACTGTATTGTTTAATTGGGGTTGGAGTGAGCGAATGTGCAGTAGGGAAAGTTTATGATGGAGATATTTTGATGACTGACAAAGAGGTGAAGAAAATGCAAAAGCAAATTCAGTTCACCGGAGGAACTACCATTAAAATATGGGAAGGAGGAGTTGTTCCTTACGAAATATCCAAAGAGTTTGGTAAGATTCACCAGTATAATATCATTTTTTTAATATCAAGAATGCCGTAGTATAAAAATACAAAAATAACCCATGACTTGCAAGATGAAGCCAAAAAGAAAGACTTCCGCAGGGCGATGAATGAAATTTCTAGTGGAACTTGCATTAGGTTTGTCCCGAGACAACCTCACATGAAAGATTATGTCTTTGCACGACCTGGGAATCAATGTAGCTCTAAGGTCGGCAAGGTTGGAGGATCACAGGTCAAAACAAAATACTCAAACAGCAAACAGCAATTCCAAAAAATACATTAATTGAAATTAAACGTTATGATTTAGGATTTATTAATGAACCCAAGCTGCATGCGTTATGGAACAATAGTTCACGAACTAATTCATGCCCTGGGCTTCTATCACGAGCAATCGCGTCCAGACAGAGACGAATATGTTCGAATTGATCAAGCAAATGTCAAGCCAGGTATAATCTATTTTTGTAGAAGTTCTAATGATTTGCCATCTATACTAATGTCCTACTGATCGATCGAATAATAATTTGCAGAATCAAGGCACAATTTCGACACATTCGACAACCCCTTTTCTCGAACTTATGAAGTTCCATACGACTACGCGAGTATTATGCACTACAGTCCCTATGCATTTCAAAAGACGCATGGAGTGAGAACTATAATTCCAAAAGTGAGCAGCCATTAAAAATATTGCTATTGTAGAATATTGTAGTAAGGAACCAATTAAAATGATTATCATTGCTTGTGCAGGTGAAGGATGCAGCCATCGGTTTGCGATACTCCATGAGCTTTTTTGATCGCTACAAGATCAACATTATGTATGATTGTGAAAATAATGCAAATAAATAAGTTTCCTGATGAAAATTTGAATATTTGGTATTGCTTAAGTTCTGTTATGAACATCATAATCTTTATTTACACGAATGGTGTCTTTCCTGCCTACTAACAGGAGACCAATTTCAAAGTGTGGTTTTGTGGAGGTTCTTTCTCATACCGAAGCCTTTATTGGCAATCTCTTTCCGTCTACGAGGAGAGAGTTGAAAGGAAAGTGGAAATAAAAATAAATACACTAATATTACATCATTAAATGTCTCTAGTTTTACAAGTAAAATGGAAAGTGTATCAGATTAGGCTTCCGTTTACTTTGCACTACGAGCGTTGACTACGAAAGGAAAGACGAGTATGAACTTATTGGAGAGAAGGACTCAATTCGCCGTCTTCTAGGACAGGTATGCTCAGTTGCTTGTAACGATTTAAGTTGGACGACTTCCATGATCTCATGAGGTCTTGAAGTACTCGAGTGTTGAGACTTATTTGAGACTTCGGAGACCTCGGGTAAATCTGTAGAATTTGACACATATGAGAATAAATTAGAAGGTGAACTTCATTCCTGGTTGAATTACAAACCTGTTCGCTTCGGAGCCCATTAAAACCTCCTTTAGCAGCCCTTAAAAAGGCTGGGTTCGACTCGTCTGCTTGGTCTGCAGTAAGATCATCCCCGGGGTACTTTCCACGTACCCAAGTTCTGGAGAAGGTAATCTGAAATTACATGCAACTTCACACACAGTTCTTGACATTTTAGGTCGTTTGGTAAAGAAGTAAAAGGCCAACCTGAGAATAGCAAGATGCCAGACACAATGAAACCAAAAACAGAATGAAGAACTGGGTCACAAAGCCGTCCTTCATGATCTCTGCGATTCTTAGGGGCAAATGAAGACAACGCTTTCTCCCTGCACCTGAGTTTGGATACTCGTCCTTTACAGTTATGTCGTCTTTTATATTTGAGAATCCGAATCACAATGAGTGTGTGCGATTTCCTACTTTCAAAGAAGATCTGGAATGACCGTATCAAACAAATGGTAACACTTGTGTGATTCAACTCAAATGGGAATTATTGTTTGAGTGAGGGTTTACTAGTAAGTAATTGGTTTTATATCAGAGATGTGAGTTCCTGGAAATCCAAGAATAGTAGCAGGCTTATTGTGAACAGGATGGGCAATAGACAAGGTATTTTATTTATCAGATTCAGGACCACGACTGCATCCGTCGCACATTAGACATACACTACAGAAAGAGCTGAAGATTTTACGTATTAAATATCTGCCTCGTTCTTGACACCTATGCTGTTGATTTTCACCTCACACCCATGAAATCTCAGATCCACTTGCCACTGAGAATACGTGACACAAAGGAAATGATCAGAGGTCAGAGGATAAGATCTTTTTTAATTTCCCTGAAAGGTTCTCCACCTTATCATCATCTATCATCATTGGTGTCAAAATCTATCTTTCGTAAGCTCCAATCCCACACAAAATCCCGTTCTCTCTTGTGATTGAAATTGGAAACTCCTGAGTACCTGTGGAATTCCTTTTTAATCCCACTCCTTTAATGCCAAATTGAAAATATTGACATGATAATGTCAAACCCAAAGATAGGGTCTTCACGGAGGAGTGCCGAGAATTTAATATCACAGCTACAAGTGAACCAACACGTATTATGTGTCATGGACCATGGAGCTGAGATATTACTCGATTTGCACGTTTTTTTCCAGAGTATTCAAAGAACTTTCTCTTGTACACGCTAGATCGTATTATTTTGTGCGTGGGCGAGCTAGTTTGTGGCGTTTATTACAGTCCTTAAGATTGATGTAGTTTTTTTTAAACTCAGTGACACTAGACACGAATGGACAGAAATAGCAGCACAACACAAGTACGTAAAAAATACACCGGTTGGAAAACCACTGAGCTCAATTAACCTATATATTGACATTACTATAATGATTTTAAATAAGTAGATGACGTTTTTGACACATTTTGTACTTAAAAAGTTGAATGGAACTAAAAATGCCTCCTCTTAGGGAATACTTATTAGTCATTTACACACTTCGCACAGCCTGCATGCAATTTTTAGCGTGAGTAATCAGTAATCATAATACGCTGCATATTTGCATGGGATACCTGCACAAGAAGGAAGTAGGGTAATTAGGTTAGGTGAAACCTCTCCAGAACGAGTCGTTAAATGTGTCAGTATGTATTGATGCTTACGTATGCAAATTGAGGTGACTTAATTCGTACGCAAAATGTGTACATTTTAAATCGAAATGCTTTCAAGGTTGGGACCAGTAAAATGCGCTTTGTGGAACGAAATAACCCGTTCCATGTGTACGCACTTTTGAAGGAAGAAGATTGAATCATTCTTATTAGTGTGTCGCTCTAATTAAGGTCAAGGGCTGTAAACGGCTTTAAAAAAGTATAAATTGAAGTCCGCGATGAGGTTTTATAGTAATTAGTCTCGCTGTCATTTGGTATTACCATACTGCTCATTCAGATCATTCTTTGATTTTAATTTTGCTTGCAGCAATTATGGTAATTCAATAAATCCATCATACACGAAAGCAACTAAAACCAATTTCTTTATACTTTTATCTTATTTTCAGGAACTTTACAAACTCCTTGCTCTCGGTTTGGCATTCTCTCTGGTTGGAATCGCACTAGGAAACCCGACCAGAAATTCTGAGAAACTGGAACTTCCTTCCTCAAGTATCAGCCCACAGAAACTGACACCTGACCCTGACGCTAATGAAGTTCGATGGGGGGTTATAAATCCCAGGTAATATTTAACTTCAACCATATTTTGTAATAAACAGTGGATAGCAACTGACAATTTCGTGTGCATTTCGAAAGATTTTCTAGGCTGTGGGCTCCCTGGACTTATGCTGGGCCAGCAGGGTACCCAGGCAAAGTCAATAACTGGGGAAGACGATGATTTTGTTTTTGAATTCACAGTCAAATTACCTTCTTCGCTTGCCGTGTCAAATTACCTATTGAATACTCATCTTCAGAAGAAAAGCACTTGAAATTTGAGCTTACTATTACACGAATAAGTGACTTTTAATGAAAATACTAAATTCAATGTCTACAATCTTTACAATACCAACAAATCATTTTATTTAGGAGATTCAAAAATCCTTAAATATAATCTTTCAACATTCACTGTTGCGAAATTGGCAAATTATCAATCGATTGGAATGTATCGAACATCACTTTAACACATGAGTATAAGTCAGTAATTAATACAATATTTTTAACAAAGAACAAAGTGTATATTATAGTTTTCTTAAATTGCACATAATTTAGTAATACATCAAATAGAAACGTAAGCGAAGTATGCAATTTCATCAAACTGCATTGATATATGCATCAATATATTATAAACATCTGATTAAGAAAAACTGATTGTTTGCACCAATTGCACCACCTTCAACGTATTCTGTACCTCACACAATAACTTTCGAAAGCATAAAATATGAAACCTCACAGTCTCTTTAAAAGATCAGATTGGAATGTCTTGTTAAAATTCGTTGAGCTGTTAGTATAGTTATTAGACTAAAATTGATAAAATGTCAGACTCAAAACAGAAGAGATTGCAGTCATCAGGTCAGGTACTGGACTATCTCTGATTGCTTTAGGCTTACGCTCGGGCTTTGCCTTTCATTCCACTGGCATTTGAGTCGAAAAGTTTCCTGACAAAGTAAACTTGCACTCCAGTTGTAACCATAATTATGACACATTGCAGTCCCGACCAGAAAGACACATAAGATTGGTTGTCTTCAAGAAGAGCGAAGTCTCTTGCTTCTCTTGCTCGAGAATTGTGAAGAAGTTGCAGTACCGATCCAACCCTCTGGTCGACATCTAAACACGGAAACACGATATGGCAAGTGTTTACATATTTCATCATGAATTTTACAACTGATGTAATTGATGTCTCACTTGAAATAATCGTCGTGAAGTTGGTCACATGAATATCTAAGGCTTCAAGTTCTTTTGTGTACTTTTCCCATTCATCGTATCTGTAATACGAAATTTAATACCCTTGAGTCCTGATATCTTTATTGCTATGAAATTCTTTTCGCCTTAAATACTGCCTACATACCTGAAAGTAGTGATATAAAGGTTAACCAATTTCGAAGCAAATCTCGAAAACTGATTGTCCACACAGACTCCGTAATATCCACCAGCGGAGGAAGTTTCTTGATAATCAGATTGAGCTTTCCAAGCGTAGGGATGAACGATATTTCCATTTGGATGTCTTACGGCAAATCCGGCTTGGCCATCTCCACCCCTGAGGACTTGGAATGCCACGTACAAAGTCGATCCTGGATGGACGTACTGATAGTAACAATCTTCTTTCCCAGCGTCTATGTGAATCTGAAATAGTTGTTTTATTTATTAACAAAGTACAATTGATCCGACTTGTTGTCAAATTAATGAATGGTACATAATGATACACTACACAAGGCATGATTACAATGCATTTAATATTTAATGTATGTACCTTGTAGTCCATTGCAATTCCAGGTGCATCCTCGTATATTCCGGATACACAATGAATGAGCACAGCCAGGAACAATACATCCCGAACAACTCGCGTGGAGATGGGCATCGTGATGTTATTTCTAACTACTGTAAGCCAACTAAATGTTCCACTCAACTGTCAAATGTTGTTAACATCAAGTAAGTATCCTATCAGAAATTGAAGTAACTCTTCAATTGAGATGGAAAGTTTCTAATTTTAACCTATAGGAGTCATGTAAAGATTTAAAATATTTGCGCTTTTGCGATCAGATTCAATTTAAATATGCTGCAAGGTGGAAGAATAAAATAAAATGCTAAATAGCTTGCGGCTCAGCAAGTCTTCTTGGGGTAACAAACCATATGTCAAGTAAGTGTTCATAGTGGAATCTGAGGTATTACTTTTCCGACAGATCTACCTCCTCGTCTATAACACTTGTTGCCTTTGGCTAGATTTGCCTGAATCTCACCACACATGTCTGTCCGTACCTATCGTAGCATCCAACTATTTCCTTCATTCCACTTGAACTTTTCTTCGATCTTCTGTCCGTTTCTCAGCTTTTGTCGCCTTTATTCGGGTTTAGTCAGAACGACTCTGTAGCTGTGTGGACAGAGGTTATCATTAATACGCATACGGTGAAATACGATAACAAATGGATTTCAGAAGAATTGAGAAGCATTTCAATAATTTAATTTCAATAGTTTACAGCTAGTACAATAGTTGGATGAAAGCTTCTGAATAATTGAATGTTCAATACACTTGCGTATAATTGACACATTCTACCGGCTAAAGGTTGGCAAAGGTCAATGGGAAACACCAGAGATGTTTCAACCATTTCCTTCGCACAACCAAAGATTTGTGAGCAATTAGAGGGCACATTCCGAATTCACATACATCAAGTTGTATACAATTCGGCTTACTTTAAAGCAACACTGGGTTCTAATCCTACCTCTAAATAATTTGTGTACAAATTGAGAATCATTGGAAATCGCTTGTACATCTGTAATACAAATTACAAATGACAACAGAGGCTACTATTTCTACACTTATAAGAAATTAATACGAATTACAAGTTTACACTGGTGCCTTAAGTTTCAGCTACGAAAACGGCTTTCACATTTTCAGTCTCAAAGCTACTTTCTATTAATTGTATTTTCACAGCATTATTTACCATTAGTGATACATTTATAGTGGCTAAATAACTTACTTTCATTTTCGCATTCATAATCATTTTGTGATTAGAGGAAGCGTAATGTTATTCAATCTATTTACCCATATACTTGATGTTTCTAAAAATATTTCACAATTTTCTGTTCAATAAATCACAGACGAATGCAATTACAATGTTGCAAAGTAGAGGCAGTTGTATGAAAGCTCTTTGAGTGGAAGATAAGCGTTATTCAATTTTGAACGGTAAAAGCCATTGGTGAATAATACAGTGAACTTTTACTTTTGTACTGAAGCTGCAGATACACTCTAATAAGTAGGAGCATTTCACGTAGTGGGGTAACAAGGTTTTCACTTCTTACAATAATTGTTGGTGTGATAGTTTTAGGTACGGGTTTTGGGATTTTTGTCGAAACTGTGCGAGAAGTGGCAATTAATCAGCTTCTAAGCGCACGTGAAAGTAGGCAAAGAGAAGTTTTGGAAACGTTCAGTTGGAAACTTGAATAGACTCGTCGATACTTCCTTCCATGAGGCTTGAGTTCCGTTTGAGAGTCCTTGCTTGCTCAACCTTTTCCTCCTGAAATGAAACAAATCATGGAATGAAAATCATATTTATGTAAATGCTGCAAATTATTATTTTAACCAAAAATACTGCGAGGCTTACATGCTTCTTCAGCTGTTCCAGCTTAGACATCATAACTTTCTCGCGGTTATGTTCCGCAATTTCTAACTTCTTAGCCAAATCTTCTTCAGCTTTCTTTTCAAATTCAGTAATATGGGCTTCCAAGTTTTGTCGCACTTCCATAAGGCGGGTTGTGTTCTGTAATGTACATAAGACTTCATCAGTAATCCTCTCCAAAGTATAGTATGAAGTATGAAGTTCACAAACTCACATGATTCAGAAGTTTGTTCTTCAGATCTGCCAATTTATTCTCCCGATTTTCAACGAAAGCCTCCATCCTTCCTTCCAAGGCCTCCTTCGTACTTTTAATGAAGTTGGACTCCTCTTCTGCCCGCTTCTTAGCAGCTTCCTCAATCTTCTTCAATCTTTCAGAGACTGAAGCCAATTTCTCAGACTCCAGTGACTACACAAACATCACGCAATAAATATCGAATTCTTTCACATGTTCTCATTACAAGCGACTTACCTGACGCCTGAGAGCAGCCATATCCAACTTCTGCCTTATCATCTCAGCAGACATAATATTCTTAGTCCCTGTGGGTGAAAGCGCTCGAAGTGGAGTGTTCGACGCGGGTTGAGCAATTACCAGATCGTATTTCACACCTCCTTTGGATTGTTCTAAAATCCCAAACACAATCAAACAATAAGTACATACAATAGTAGGCATTCAAACAACCACTTTCCAATATCAATAAATTCATATAGCTCCTTCTCACCTGAGGCTGAGATATTCAAGTTGATCTCATCAGCTCCAGTGTCCATAGGTTGAG
Organism: Isotomurus pseudopalustris; assembly: GCA_034698685.1. Classification (NCBI taxonomy): domain Eukaryota; kingdom Metazoa; phylum Arthropoda; class Collembola; order Entomobryomorpha; family Isotomidae; genus Isotomurus; species Isotomurus pseudopalustris. The sequence goes on along the minus strand of JAQGBV010002238.1, from coordinate 4,017 downwards.
TTGTGCTTGTAGGAGAACTCATCTTAAGTATAAGTTTTTAGAGATTTCACCGAACGCGTAAATCTGAAACACAAAGGATACAATACGTAAGTGAATATATACCTCCCTGAGTTTGTTTTCAGATGCGGATTTCCGCATGAATTTAAGTGCACTATGAGAAGTAGGAGTGGCAGCTTACCCGAGGTTATCCTTAGAGGTTTTGGAACGGTTGTTGGAGGTCAGGGATATCGGATAAGGTTGGAGGAGCGAGAGAGAAGTTGAAGTAAGTGTCTTTGTGGCAGTGGAGACTGAGGAGCATTACGGACGGATCCCTCGAAGACATAAAGGCTCTTTTGTTCTTTGTTTGGCTGTGGCTGCCTCAGCAACGAGATCTGCCCGAAGCCATCAATTCTGCCCTCCATCGCACTCCGCCCGACAGCCCTCCTGCCTTCCTCATGATATCTTCCGAGCATTTGCATCAACTGCATCTCATCGTCAATAAAATAAGGCTACCTTCCCTTATTTAACATTATATGCCCCTCTCTCCCCTCTCTATTCTATCCACAATATCCATCTTTCATACGTCCGTCATAAGAGTAGAGTGTACCTACCATCAAGAGCGAGCTGCTTTTAAAGCTTTTCTGGGACAGAAAGGTAATAGTAATGCACTCCAGCACTGGAGACTCCAGCAACGATGACCGACTTCGTGACTAATGTAAAAGCCCCATGCACAGAGAATGTAATCGATCAATTCATGAGAACACAGGAGCTTATGATTACTTGTAGGAGTTTGAAATGTTCGTATACTCTTGACAAATTCAAATCTAAGCTTTAGTGATATGATACACACGGTTTAATTTGTATTATTTTTTGTAATGTGTCATGTCCATGTCTAGTATGTCTAATGTGTGCGTTGGTTTAGGAGTGTGGGTAAATCATGTTTAAGGTGCTAGTTAAACATGCTCTACAATCACTTAATCCATTAATCCAAAGCACTGATTGCAATGAAAGGTGATATTTGACTGTGACGATAAAACTGCCCCACGTTAATTACTTTAAAATAATGTACCTACCAATCTTGACTATCGAGAGATCTAAAGCTTGATGGGGTTGTTAAAAGTCTAATTAAAGCCATTAGAACACTGTCGCAATGCACCCCATTCATTATAATGCTAGTGAGATTGGAGATTTTGCCGAGATCTCTAGGAATAATACAAAAACCAGTAAAATGTGAATTACGAACATACGAATGCAAAATAGATAATGAGTTCTTAAAGAGGGTTTAAGTGGCTTTGCGGTTGGTGATGTAATACAAATAGGATAACATACGTAAATGGATTATGGAGTATGAGAGTAGAGTATTACGTGGAAAAGGATGGATTTGTATTTCAAGCGTAATATTTATGTGATCTGGTCAGCAGAGAACATAGAAATCACTCGCCAATACGCATCCATATGGCTGAATTAGGATTCCTTCATATGTGTAGTTGTCTACGAGTACGAGCCTGTTGCAAATTCCTAGAGGGACGAAAACTTGTTATTTTTACTCTACTGAAATTCGCCATTTAAAATCCAAGTTTAATATAATACTGTGAACGATAAAACTTAAGGTTTAAGTCATCCATATCCTAAATCAACACATGTTGTATAGGTAAGTAAAAGAAAAGCCAGAGCTGGAATATTCAGGTGTTTATTACATAAAGGTCGCAGTGTTTGACAGGTTGATAGGTTTACGGTAGAGTCAATAGAAAGTTTGTGGTTATAATATTTAGGTTTAAGTGACGCAAAGTGAGTTGCAAACTTGCAACCAATTCAGTTCTTTAATCGAATAGTTTAAACATATATGACGACAAAAAATTTGGTTTGAAGGTTGCAGGCTGGCTTACATATAAGATTATTATTGTTTACGCACTTCGCTTTGAATTTCCATTTTATTAGTGACTTTACTGATTTTGCATTACCAAAGCTATAAATACTTTTATAATTTTGTTATACACAATTCTTGAAATGAGAATCGTAATCAATAGGTGTCAGTCTTATATGTTAATTCAACTTATTACAATACAAGGTATTCGTATTACTTCATCTTATCATAGACAATTTATTACAGATCTGCTAAGTGCAAAATTTCGAAGTACACGATACCACTGATTAAGAGTATTTTATTTTCTACATACTAAGACTGAGTAAGTCAGGTTTCTGTAGATAAAGAAGATTTAAAGTCTTGTGTCGGTTGAAGATGTAATTCATTCTAACCTCGCAAATCTCTGCCAATAAATTAGAGGTAGAGATTAGCGATGTTTAAATGTTTATACACAGGAGAGTATCTTGAAAGCATCTGTTCGACAGTGTAACTAACTGATCAGCTTTGCTCTAAATGACTTGAATCTGTTTTTGATTGTACAGCGGCTCTACAGGATATAAGCATACCCCTTTTAGTAAAATAGAAGACCACAATAGCCACCCACACCTGACGTGCAATCTAAAAGTGGATATATAGCCTTCCCCTTAATATTCTGCACATAATACCTACCTTGACAGCATTGTGTTTGTGTGTACACTGTCTGCCTGCAGAGTAGCAATCAGTTCACAAACACTTAAACTAAATATTATACTGAACAATCATTCTGATAGCTCTGAATATTCTACCACGTATATTACCTCCCTCAGAATCTATACAAAACTTTGACAGAACAGAAGCCTAAAAGTCGCAAAGTACAATAACGAGAGAAAGGTTTGAATACGTGAAGATGCGAGTTTAATTCAAGCCTTGATATTTTTCCAGGTTTGGAAGGGAATGACACAGATTTGGACGTCTTGAGATGTCATGTTAACACAAGAATAGGCGACCTTCATCTTCATCAGCCAAGCAACGAAGAAAACAAGATTTCTGCACATTACATTGAAAGAACAATCTGTTGCTCCGTGCAAAAGATTGTCATCTCTTTGAAATGACATTTATTGAATTTTAAGCAACTCAGTTTTAAGGGATTAATTACATATTATTATTGTGAGTCTCACGCTGTGGCTTATATCTCAAGGAAAAGTGTTATTCATTAAGTGGTTTAAGTAGCGTGCGGTGCTAAAAATTCTTAAAATGACTTCAAACGGAAGTTCTGAACATTTTACGATGGGAAGAAGTAGTTCTACTTGTCTGAGGAGAAGTAAATCTGTGATAAATGTAATCTCGTTATTACTATTGAATCTCGTTATAATTAGTGATTGTGTTCGTGAAAGTGCTTTCGCTGGAGAGGTTATCGATGTAGCTATGCCTGGAGTTCGTCCGACACAGGTACAGAATTGTTTATTATTATAGTAGTAGTATGTTTGTGTAAAAGGGCGCCGTATAAAATCCAGCAATAACATTTTGTGTAGGATGACCACTATCTGTGCACATCAGTGAATATCGAAAGCAGAGGAACGCAGTACATTTACAAGTACGAACCTAATGCAAACGCTATAGCGGATAGGGCTCATCATATGTTGCTCTTTACTTGCGACGATGTTGAAGATGATCTTCTCAAAGACGGATGGTGGTATGTGAAGATTTCAATATAATTCCAGGCTTATTTGGAAAATTCCTTCATATTCAGCTCGTGTATTTTGTTCCAGGGACTGTGGACATCACTACAGCGCGTGTAAGTCGATGAGGATCATCTACGCTTGGGCTAAGAATGCACAACCCACAGTTCTCCCAAAAGATGTTGGGTTTAGAATTGGAACGGAGTCGAATATTAAAAACTTAGTTTTGCAAGTCCATTACGCTCATCCGCTACCTGAAGGCACTCAAGATAGAAGTGGATTCAGAGTGTTCGTCACCCCGGAAGAGTGAGTGCAATTACTTCAATTACTGCTCATTATTTTAATTACGGAGGGCATTTAAAATTGTCGCTTGTTAACTTTCAGGCCACGGTTTCTTGCTGGAATTATGTTACTCTTCCGATATGACCTTGAGATTCCACCAAAGACTGACAGTAAGATCTTTCATCAGCTTACATTGTAGTTTATTTTCACGTTCTTGAGTATTTATAATCACTC
>JAQGBV010002237.1:0-12199 GCA_034698685.1 Isotomurus pseudopalustris | reverse complement strand
TATGTGAGAGAAGACTCGAGCGACCTGATTCCCCTTACACCTTCGATGTTCATGAGGGACCTGAAGCGTTCGGAATTTCCGGAGATGCAAAATGTGGATGAGAGGAACTCAGAAAGAAGTATCGGAATCTGGGACAGTTGCACGAAGAGCTGAGACATCGATTCCAGAAGGAGTACCTTTCGCTGTTGGTTAAGCGTTCGAAGAAGGAAAGAGAAGAATTTCACAAAGATGATGACGTTCTCGTGGGAGCAGATGGAATTAAAAGACAAGACTGGCCAATGGGAAGGATAATGGAACTGCTACCAGGAAGAGATGGGAAGATTCGGTTGGTACGACTGAAGACTGCAACAGGAGAGATTCTACGACCTGATCAACGCCTGTACAACTTGGAAGTGTCATCGAATGAATCATCTGTTGGAGTATTCAAGAAACCTACGAAGTGATTAAGTACAATTATGTGTTGTGTCTAGTTTTAGCTAATGTCTTACTAAAACGGTGGGAGAATGTAGAATTTGTGAGCTAAAAATAGATAATTATTCATGAAATGTACTGTTAGAAAGTATCCTAGGAGAGTTTCCTGTAAAAAGTATAAATAGCTGTGTTTGTGGCGTAGTTTCGTCACTTGTGTCGGAGAGATAGTCGTGTGAAGTCAGAGTGTCGCTCTCGTAATTTCTAAATAAACTTGTAGATTTTCCTGTAGTTTTCGAGTACTATTTCTTAAAATCTAGAAACTCATTCTTATCCCCGAGTAGAGATTAAGTCGGTTAGATTTCTTGCTCTATTCAACAATAGGATTTATGAGTAGTCTAAATATTTGGATCCCCCGGGGTGCAAATTGGCACCCCCGGCGTACGAATCTGTACAATACACCACTTAAATATGAAATCGTAGAAATGGATAGAAAAGGAAAGGCACAAGTTGTTCATGCTGACAGGCTTAAACCAATCCTAGTTAGACAAAGAGAGTCGAAGCTACTTAACGATACAAAAAATAATGTGCAATCTAGCAACGACACTCCGACATTGCGCAGATCGGCGAGACTCCGATCTCAAAATACCGATGGTAATGTATGAAGACAACATAATAGGATGACGATAATTAATTTTCTATCATTTTAGTGAGGACATCCTGAATCTTCTTTTTGGCCTAACTAACCCAAGTTATCCCTAAGGTGCAGATTGACAGTATCGGAATCCAGGTGACCTCAGGTGTCTTCATTAAGGAGACACCAAAAACTGTAGTCGTGTACAATGAGTACACTTACATATTATTGGAATTAAATTTAGAATTCACGGAATACGACAATTACTCACACGAGACGTTAATGACTGAATGCCAACATGAGAATGCTGAAGCATTCATAAAATCCTGTGCATTCAGTGATCCTATCTCGGTATCCCTACAGGGACTCCAGATTAAATTAAACAGGCAGTATGAAGCTCTAACAGGTAGGACGGCTCTAATGCAAATAACTAACGCTAAAAGGAAACCACGACAAATTCTAATAGGAGCCTCGGCTATTGGCGCTAAAGGTAACTAGTTATATTCTTTTTTGAGCATTCAGACCTTGACTCCAATACATTTTACGAAAAAGCTAGTCAAGGGATCTCAGAAAACCAGCAAAATTTGATTCAAATGGCAAGCACGATCACTAGGATAAGAACCAACACCAATACAACTCTACAGAAAATTACAAAGCTTTTTGATGAAAAATTAGATTCAGTTAACAATTCTAGCTCTTCTAAGGTAAAATCAATAATGGAGAATAGACAGTTTCTTTTAACAGCTGAGTTAGCTCAGGAAACTACTCGGCTTACAGATTAATTCGAATTTGCAGAAATCTTAACACAATGCATGAATTCTAAATTGCAAGCAATGGCAATTTCGTCCACAAAATTAAAAACAGAACTAATCAGACTCCAGACTTCACTTTCTAGAGAGCAATTAGGACTTACTATTCCTATCACGGATTCATCAACTTATTATTTCCACCAATTGACAGAATGCCACGTTAACCACGAAACCGGGAATGTTTTCATGTCATTAAAAATCTCAATCAAACCCCTTGGAAAAGATATTCAATTTTTCGAGACTATTAGTATCCCCTTTATACACAGAGTACAAGTACACAGAGGGAATGAAACAAGTTTGCAACATTGAGAATCCTCATAAACTTATTGTAAATATGGAAGAAAACGGTAGTACCACGATAACTCCGATTGACCAGGCTAGACTCCCACATTGTAATATCCTAGATAACCATTGTTATTTTTCGGAATTTGATATTGTATCCAAAACAAATACAGACTGCAGTTTAGCTATCTTAAACGTAGCATCGGCAAATAAGTTATCCTAAGTTTGCCCCATGACAGGAAGGTCTGTTGAAGAAAATTAATTAGTAGTACAAGTTGTCGAGTCTCATGAAACAGCAGGAAAATTCTTAGCTTTAGCTGTTCCAAACAACTCAAGCAGTGTAAATTGTCAAGATGCGACAGGGAGAGTTGAATTCTCCCAACACTTACACTTGGATAAGTTGACACACGGATCATATTTGGTTAGAATAAATGAATAAATAGTTGCTTGTGCACCAATTAGTCTGGATCTAAGACAATTAGACTTCCTCATCCTTGCAGGATGTCGACAAACACAACTAATTTGGTTAGGATCATCATCCCTAGCGGCTGGGCAAAAATACCAAAATTTCAGTTAGTTAAAGCGACTAACATAGCCAAGGAAGTAGAAACTACGTCTACTTTTAATAATATAAATGTAATCTTTGATCAATTCTGGTATGAGAATAACCAAATCCAAAATTTAAGATTCACGAAGAGATTCGGAACATACGCTAACCTCACGAAACATATACACGAACATGATTGGAAGTTCTCAGGGTACATCATGTTAGCGTGGAATATTTTGATCACTGTAGGATTGTTTGTGATGTTGTGTAAGATCACATTTAATTCAGACAGGATCACTCGAGCACTCCAAACATTATCCTTCCTTCCAATTTCTAAGGCAATGACCGAGGCAGATGTAGCACATAAAATCAATATATTCTTCGGAATAATAGGTTCATTGTCCATTCTCATTCTCATACTGTTCCTATTAATTCTTTTATTTTGCATTCGGAGTTGCAAATTATCCAGGTATTCAGTCCAATGCATCTAGGCACAAGAGGAAGGAACTTACTTCCCAAGTCCGCCTAGCGGGAATGACAATCGTTTCAATAGATAGGAAGGAGACTTGGTACAAATGTACCCTAGGCTCCAATAAGCTCTATTTCTTTAAGAATACGCACAATTAAAAAATATAAAAAAATTATAACTTTTAACAACTACATATTTTACATGCATTACATTATAAAAACTATGAGTAGCCATAGTGGTAGAGTGGCTATTTTTACAGACAAAAGGATATTTATAAATTAATAGATCACAAGCTCAAACAAATTCGCAATAGGTTAGAATCAGGTCTATTTATTGAGGTAGTACCGATTTCTAATTTCGAAAGCTTTCAAGGCCAGAAATGCGATTTTTCCAAATTCTTCGTCTTTAGTCAAGGATATGCATGAACGACGCAAACATTAGACTTAAGTAAGGCTTACGGCCACTAAGAGTTTACGTCTCGTCATAGTAAGCTTTTGTTTAACTTCGTACATGAATAAATTTAAAAAAAACTATACATATCTCCTTATTTCAGGAAGTAGAATACGTGTTAACAGCGGAAGTGGATGTACTACAACACATGTCCTACCCCCTTTGTTCAACGAATAGTAGGAACGCATTCTTCACATTCACATCATCACTCATCTTATTGACTACATTACTGCGTACATATTACTAATTGATATTAGGAAAGCTGAGATTATGCAGACAAGGGAAATGATATCTCCACTTTTCTTTTCTTCACAGTCTTAGTATTTTACTATCGTTTGCATGGTATGCAACCATAGCGAATATAATGTTGATCACTAAATAGTGTAAAATAGACCGAAGGTCGAAATTTGAAAGTCAAAAATAGGGGTGACGCTAAGGTATTTGTGTCATTACCAGGACAATCCTTAATATTATTTCATGGAATGTTGTAGCTCAGTTTACTGAACTGACTATTAAGTGCATAGAGAAATAACCCTGAACACAGTAGGGTAGCTTTCGAACTCAGAATCATTTACTGGTAAGGTAACAAATCCCGTCACTGTGCGGTTCTCACAGCAGTACCGAATTTTCTCCAAATATCCTAAATTCTTTCTCACACTAATTTTCTGATTTAAACCCGTTCATGACAATACGAGACCGACGAGAATGAACAAGATGGAACATAGACTCTGTGTATAGAGTTCTTAAAACGGTCGAGTATTGTTCGATTTCGATTTACAATTTGTCGGGATTGGTTTCAACAAACCAATCAGAATGGTACGTCTTTTCGGATTCAGATGATACTTCAGGAGACTAGCACCACAATGCTGAGGATGAAGGATTTGAATCATCGTTTGTTACACCTTGTTTGCTTTCAGCTGACATAGTTTTAACACGCAGAAAACAAATATATGAATTTTTTAGACGGATAGTCACACTATCAAATAACCTCTGAGGGAGAGATAAAAGTCTAATCTAATTAATCTTCAATCGATTGAACTTATTATCATTCTCAGGACCCTACCAGCGTCCTTCTTCACTTCAGCCTTAGACATAGACCATTGAATTTAGCTTCACGTTCTAGACTCCACTTAAGCCATAAAGGTTAAGATTTGGATAGCATCGATACTGTAAATAGGCATTAATAATAAATTTGGAATTGATAGTAACATACAGGGTAGAATAACATTGCTGCCAATTTCAGTGTTCGACGAGGAGACACGACGACAGAGAATAGTCCGTTTGTTTGGAGGTACAAGGATACCGACACGAGGAGCTATAAGAGCTAATGTTGAGCTATGGCCTCACCTTTTACTCGCCGAATAGGTATTGCTTGCGCAAAATTCTCGGGAAGAGAAACAACAGATCATCAGATCATATTTTCCTGGGACTTTTACTTTATGTTTAAGTGCATGGCCTTTGGGGAAACCTCTAAAATTAATTTTAGTCCAAACAACAAACCCTGCTTTAAACTTTGACTTAATGCTTGCATGGATTGTTAACGTTGAAGAAATGTGGAGTGGGAACAATTCCCAACCAGTTGCGAAGACTTGGATCCCCACAGATGCCCAGGATTTAAACTTGCAGTTTCCAGGAGCGATATTCATCAGACGCAACCAGGAATAACTACAGTCACTACACACAACGAATATTAGTACAGGACATTTAGTCATGTCGAACTTAACAACATGTCGAACTTAAGTAACATGGCTGGACAGGACCTTCGTCCAAGATAACCCGGAATTAGCACTCATAACGATGATGACAGCATCAACTGGATTTTTTAAGTCCTTATTTTACAGTTCAACAAGAATCGACCGAATCCAGCCCATAGTCCTCGGAAACCGACGAGGAAGAATTTAATAAAATCTATTTTGAAATGCTGAAATTATACCACAAGGTGCATGTGTCCTCAAATGATTGCGTTTCATCAGGTAATAGAAGTGAACAAGCAATTACATCAGAAAAAGAACATCAACCGGCGCCATCGACTTCAGCAGAACTTCAAAGACGACCCCAGTTGCGAAAATCCGAACCCAACCGTCAACATCAGAAGCTTCCATCGCATTCATCCAGGCTGATGAAGGGGAAGCAGTTTCGTTTGCCTCAGAAAATTTTTCTCACCTCTCTGTAGATACCAATCGGACCCCGTCTACTGTGGAAAATATGGATCAATCCCTTGTGGTACTAAGGGATATGAAGAACAACCTTCGGTCAGTCCGTGAAATGGAGCACGGATATGAAGGAGATTCCGAACCAGATGCTGGCGACTCGTCGTTATCCGAGACGGATTCGGGGGAAAGCATCTACCCAGTGGACCCGGATGAACTCCAAAAAGTGCTGGAGGACATCGAGTTCACAGAGGTAGAGTCAGACGAGGAATCCAGAATTCGGGTACAGCGGCGCATGAAGAAACTAATGAGGACACCAAGAGTCATCTACAGTCAGGAAGATTCTGACAGCGACGTTGACCCTGCAAATTAAGTGTTTTATTCTTCTTCTTCTCATTTTCAAAATTCTACGATATTTTTTTTTTTGAACTGCAACTTTTTTTAAAAATAAGAAAGAAACTTAAGCTTCGTGCTTGACAGCTCTTCTTATCTTTTAATCTGAATTTCTTTTGTGTTTTTAAAAGTGAATGTGAAAATGTAAGTCGTTTTTGTAACACGGGAACTTTTACATCCCACATATCTAACGCTGGACTGTTGTAAATAGATATTAGACATAAAGGAGACAGGTTTATTAAATCACCAACGTTTTTGATGGCACCCGGATAGTCTTCAGACTTTGAAACTCGTTCAGTTAAGAAAAGCTTGAAAGGCGTCCTGGAATAGGTTGACAGACATATATAAATAATGCCTGCCAGAAACAACATTTTGGTACATTGATGGAACATGTCTGAATGGTTTCTGGTCTTCAAATGAATAAACTTGGAATTGGAGGCCGGGAATGGTATGTAAAGTAGGGCTACGTTTTAACTGTACAGATTAGATGCTTACATTATTACGAAATTTGCACAAATACCTAGGAAACAAACACAATTAGATACAATCACAGAAGAATTTGTATCTGGATCTTATGCTTCTTCGCAAGTCAGGTGAGGTTTCGAATCAGAATTTTTCAACTTCACAAACAGGAATTCCCTCCACAAGGTTTCTGGATTTCACAATTATCACGATTGGGCCTTCTTTTCGTCATTTACTCAAAAGAGATAATTATCTTCACCAACTGTATTGGCATTCTAGGCTTTAAGTTCAAGGCAATCAGCAAACATTCTATTCTTTGTGTCTGCATTATTTTAATATTTACGTAAGTAGATGTTTAGCGAGTCCCGTCCTGACTCTCGTGAGAGAAGCATCAAATATTTCTCCTCTCCTGTCACGCAACTGTCACAGTCATGCTGTGTCTCAAATGTAAAGAAAATTTTAGACACGACGAATTGTTAAACAAATTATCCTCCCTAGTTCAAAACATAGATAGCAAAATAGGATCCTTGAAATCCGAACTTGAGTGTTTCCGTGTTGAAAATGTGGGTGATAATACAAGTTGTAAAAGTGAAATTTCAACGAAAACTGAGATTTTGTTAAGCAATTGTCAAGCAAGTGAACTGGTAGCTGCTGCGAATTAGTTATACCAGCAACGCCCATAAAGGACTCAAAGGAAACAGACTTCGATACCTCGTCAGAAAATGACTCACAGGAAGTTGATTATGCAGAATCATTTTGGTACGACGTACAAGTCACAGAACTCGTAAAAACCATGGATGAATTTGTCGCTAAGCAGAAGTGGAATGAAAAAACCCAGGAGGAGAGAAGTCACATTCTCACATTGCGGGTGTGTAGTGAAGTTGATTAGATGGAGTCAAATGAAATTAATTTGAAGAGTTGTGTTATATATTTATTTGTAGCCCAGGTAAATGTAAGCTCATAGAATGAGCTTACAACTACGTACCATAATTGCACTATATCCAGCCGTTAGTTTTGTGGTCTTTTCCCAGGATTTGGTGTCCGGAAACCAAAGGTTTGACCGAAGTCACCGAAGACGGTCATCTGTACCTTTAAGCAATGATTTTGCGGACTTAGTATCCACACACATATTTGTATGTTTGTTGTTGCCAAATCTGAAAGTTGGTTATGATTAGCCTAAATTATCTTGGCCTCGGTAAGCTGCTTTGTGCTGTTTTCAATACTATTTTAAACTGAGCACATCAACCAAATTAAGAGGTGGAATATTCCAATATTTTTTTGTACAATGCAAACAAAAGAGTGACGTCAAAGACTAAACTTTTCATATTTTCATGCCTGGGAACTTATGGAATCATTTTGGAATGTTATTCGCATTGTGACTTGTGGAAATTTAAGGTTGTGAAATTAATTCTTAACTTGAATAACACTGAAGTTATCTTGTATTGTAGACTATATTGTTGGGTTTGCGCCAGGTTGCAAGTTCTTCCTGAAATATCGAATGTTTGAAAAATTTAACTAACTGCCTTTTTTGCTTCCAACTATCCGAGGACATGCATACTTAAACAACTGCACTTGAATTTAGTTTGTATTTATGTGAGACCATTATCAATTTTGGAATCTTATAGGGGAAAGCCTGCTTCAAAATATACTTAGAATTAAAGGTTATGTAAACCAAGCAGCATATGCACAGAATCATGTTTAAGTTAACTTTATTTTTACTTAATTTAACCAAGATTTAGTGTTTTAAGTTTATATTCGTAATCATTGACACACACACACTAATTCATCCAACATGCAAAGTTAATTTTACATATCAAGCTTTGGAATGATATCAGTTTTATACTCTGATGGCCGGGTTTTTAAGCAAGCAACGCCTGAGTAAAAAAACAAAAAAACTTAGATTTAGACTGTCTCGTCCGTTTTTATTGTCCCAGATTAATTCTGTAAAGCTACTTAAAGTCCGAAAATTAAATATCACACGTAATTAAAGGCTAGGTTGACTTTCTAGGTTTTTGGGAAACTGCTGATCCAAATAGTAATTTACAAATCCAAAATGTAAGCAGGGCATCAAGTATTATTTAAATTAATGCTTTGGATGAGTAATGCAGTCGTCTTCATTTCGAACAATAAGTAAATGGTAAAGTAAAATCTTTAGAAATCAGATTCAGTCGGTAGCATATAAATTAAACTCTTCACCTTCCTCTTTCAATATCCGAAACTAAAATCAGCAAAACAAAAATTGCCATCAAACACAATTCTAAACTTTAGAAGTGGTGTCAGTATGAACTTTAAACTGAATCAAAAACACAAAATCATTTTGAAGGAATTAATAAAGTAATTGGTTGGTTGCTGGGAGGATTGCGGGTAAGTTCAGTGGACGATGGGGATGAAGGCGGGCACACAGTTTATTATTATTATTAGTTAGTTAGTTATTTTATAATGGACTTCTAAAAGAAGTACCGCAATTAAATTGCAGGTTATTTTTTTTGATTTCGTCACCCAAAATAAACAAATTCAGATCAAATCATGAAACTTTTAGTAATATTACACGATCCTTTTCACAAATGACTTCATTTATCATCTTACAGCCTAGCAATTACTGTTTCAATTTTTAACTTTAATATTTTACGTAATTTTGCTAAAAGTTGTATCTAACCTAGAATGATTACCATCAACGTTACTGTTTCAAAAACACACCCAAGTATAACAAGTAAAGTGAATGTTTCTACAAAGTTGTTTCCGATCATATTTGTATATCAATAGGTTTACAAAATCGAAAAATCTTGTGTTACAATTTCATCTTCCCATTCTGTGGATTCAAGCTGCAGTTTATCAACTGAAGAAGGTTGACTGACTCAATGTTTAACTATCCAGCTGGACAAAGTGTTACATATTCTGCAATTACAGCTGTTATTGCCACGGCTGGTATGCCCTTTAAGTCTATTAACCCCATTTGTTGGGGATCCCCAATAATTCAAACAAATGAAAATGTCATGTACAATGGGAGCAACCAGGTGCAAAAGTTAAGGTTATGCTTACGATGATTGATAATTAATTAATACGAGGAAGGCACGTAAACGCATAAGTTGAAATTCATAGCTCCTTTTGTTAAAGGAACTATATTGTTTGCTTTATTTAATTGAAAGGTTGAAAATATCACAAAATTGTCGACTGGAGAGCTTACCCCCTTTTCCCCTGAAATTTATTGAAATTTGTGACAATTTGACTGTCCTCCCTAACAGTCCTAGAAACAATTGAAGGCAAAATTAACTAGTTTTGTATCTGTTGAAATTACCACGACTATAATGAAAATCTGCTGGAAGAATTAAATGTCGGATACAACCTGACCTTAAGCCTCGAAGGATGAAACTTCTTGCTTTCATGCCGTATCATGATAATGTGGGAAGTATAGCTATCGGGACTTCCATATTATCTCGTGTGCTGTTAAAAAATATATCTGAAATGAGTAGATATAGGTAGCACACATAACAAGAAGTTCCTGTACCAAATAAACCAATAGAATTTGACAATTGAATTGATTTGATTGAAGTTTTTGAAGAAATGGACATGAGTACAATAACTTGGAACACTTATATAAAATTTTTAGTTATTGCCATTCATTAAACGATGAAGTCCAATTTGACTTTGGTACTATGCAAACGAAGACTTAATTATTGATTTTTGGCAGCAGTCACACTATAAATATGGCATGTAGTAAACCTGCTGAGTAGGAAGGGAAAAAGTTATCAGATCTTACTGGCTAATTGGCTATATCTCCATAACTACACACACTTCCATACAGATGAGGTAGGAAGATATCATGGTTGAGGGCAATTCTAGCTCAACTGAATTTCTAGGTATTATTTCCAGTCTACACTGAACGAGTAGGTGAGCCCATTCATTCTACTCGTGATTCATTCAAGTAGCGAATATGATCACACCATAATTAGTCAGCAGAAAACAATTAATGAATGAGAATGACATTCCCAGCTACGCAACAGTGTGTGCAGATTTTCAGTGAGAAATTATCCCTGACAGTTAACTTTTATTTGGCATTGGCAGTCTTTGATTGAAGTTTGTACTCCATTATCTTGTCAGCACAAGTAGACCAATCTTTACTTCATAAGAAATTAATTTGGATTCGTTGGGTAATGTAGTAGTTAATTTTTGCTGGGGTGATTTTTCATACATGCATAGTTTCTCGTCATTTTATGCATATTCTCAAATTTTTAATCATAGCATTTTATATTTTTTACATCCACTGTAACTGGATTTTTCTGAATCAGAAGAGACATAAATACCTAGTAATACATACAGGGTGTCCCATATGTCGCTAAACACGATGACAACGAAAATATTTTCTTTAAAATGTCTGAACAGAGTTTATTCATACAAAAAGCTTAAATCACTCTGATATCCACGTCAATATTTTTCAGTTGTCACCTCTGATAACCTGTATTTCTGAAACGTACAAGTACCTCAATCACCACCCGATCAATCAACAATAATGGGACCAATGGTTCCTCAACTCGCGCTGACTTTGCTGTCAATAGCTGTTTTCAGTTTCTCGGGTCAGGAGAATTTGTAAGACATTATACAATGCATGTACACTAGCTGTAAAAATTACAAATGGTTGCTCGTACTATGACTCTACTGCTGATTGAGGACACCTCTTCGTACTTGAAAAAACTGGAGTACGGATTTACTACAACAAGGTAGAATTTTCGGCCCAACTGGAATAAGTCCGCGCTGACTTATTCCCACGACCTGCTTGGGACTTCAAACTGCTGTAGAAGTTCCTAAGTTTGTTCACGTCAACGTGTTTTACAAATACCGCAGAGAGCAATCATCTCCTTGAAATGCTTATTCATCCTGGGTCAATACAAGCATTCTCTGGCACGCGATACTTCTCGACCCAGAAGACTTTGGTGTAATTTTTTCTCTCAGGTCATCCAACGCGAATCACGTCACTGAGTGTCTGCATCAACTTACTCTTTTTTGCAGTTTCCTTCAGTTCTTCGAATCGACGCTTTGTTTAGGGTATATCTGCAACTGTTGTGATTTCCTACACTTCTTTACGGATCTCTTCTTCCACTTGCAGTACGTCTTCCAATTGTCCATCTGCAACTTCCGTCTTGAGATAAACACGACAAAGAGCGTCTGCGAAGTGGAGTTCCTTACCACTCTTGAACGTCACGTTCAAAGTGGATTTCTGAAGATACAGTAGCATTCGTTGGAGTCTCTTCGGGCTGTCCCCAATAGGCATCTTTAAGATCGCTTCCAACGGCTGTCCCTCCATATTCACAATTTTTCCGTAAATGCTAAGGTCGAATCTGGTAATTTCCTTTTCAATTTGTGCGTACCTCTGCTGCGTCTTCGTCATTCTTCAGGATGAAAAGCAATCGGTCTTTCCTTCTTGGAACAAAACGGCTCCGACTGCAGTCTCACTAGGGTCGCAGTGCATTGTGACTTCGAGGCGTAGTACGCCAATAGAAGGGCGGTATGGGAATCAAGCATCGTATGTATTAAGGGTGTGAGTGAGATACTGATAGAGCAGTACTCACTCAAGCCGCTCAAGTCACAAAGGACCCATTG
>JAQGBV010002236.1:0-12202 GCA_034698685.1 Isotomurus pseudopalustris | reverse complement strand
TAAAATAAAAATCCCACGAAATACCCCAACCCTTGAGATTTCCTATTTCCTCCCCATCCATGCAAATATAAGAAAGTTTGTGTGTAGATATATTTTTATTTACCAAGTTAGAACAGAACTAATGTAATTTGGGCAGTTTGTGTGAAACATTCAGGAGAAGAAAGTTAAGAGAAAGGGAGAAGGAAGACATGAGACGGTATTTATTGCTCCATTCACACAAGAACAAGTCAGCGATGGTGGAATGGTAGATGATACTCTGATACAAAGGACACACACTTACTTTCTACTTAATCTACCACCACACAAAACCATACTGTCTCAAGAAGACTGTCTCTCCTAAAAAATCCTTTTATTTTATGATCTCACACTGAAAATACACGAGTATAGGAGTAATCTCATTACACCACTTTTTATTACCCCTCTAAGTACAAAATAAATATATTTTTTGTTCTGCATTTTTCATCCTCAACTTATCTCAACAAATAATGGGGATTTTATGGAAATCTCACTCCTCCTACTTTTCTCAACTAGAAACTTATCTCCCCATACAAAACGCAAGTTGGAAATGCTATCACTTTTACATCTCATCTTATTCTAACTCATCATATTAAAAGTTATGAAAGCAAATAATAAATTGCTACATCTGGATCTATTTCTAAATTATTAGCTGAATTTTTTAATAAAGACCTTCTTAGTTAATTTCATAAACCTTCATTGAGTCTGTAAACAGAAGACTACTGCTATGCATAAAGGTAGAATCTTATTTTCTCCAGCTTTCTTCGGAAACTTTTAGATTTCATTCAAAAAGGAATTATAGTACAGGAAGTAGCGTTTGTTGGGGGAAGAGTGGCCAGCGCCATCTATCGGCTGGATGGCGTAACTACTCGGCTTCATTCAAGTTGACCACCTTTAACACAAAGTGTGACACACACACACACACACACAGCTTAATCCCACACACACTTTCACACACACGCTAAATAGGTTTGCATAACACACACACACAATTGTGGAGCGGATCTGTGTTGAAGAGAAAGCGAAATTCCCATTCCCCTTGTGTCCATTGCCATTTGCCATTTGCCATTGCTTTGCCAGATTAGCAAAATAACGAAGCACATGAGATGAGTGCATCGGCAATTTTTCTTTAGGAAGAAGAAGTGTGCGAATTAGAGATTTGCCTGAAGCAAAGTTAAATACTCAGCCACCACTGCCACGGCCACCACCACCACCCGTTTATAGTTCAGTTGATTTTATCAGAAAAAGTAGATTTTCGATTGTGCTTCGAGTGTATTCGGAGAAATGAAGTGAATTGATAAATTCCTGGAAATAATAAAGAAGATTGCGTTATTGAGTAATAGGAGACTGCGGGACACGGAGGGGAGATTTTCGTTGGTGGTGGATGGGAGTCAATTTTCCTGCAGACTTTGCTAGAAGAGTTGCGTAAGTCTTTACATAACGATTGAAACAACTCGAGTGTAAAGTTAGATGCACGTCATTTAATAATTTAATAATCTATTCTTTAAGGGTCGAAATATTTTTATGATTTTATGGTGAAGATGGAGAAGAGGTCTTTGTGGTTTTAGTTTTCTTTATTTTTATAGTGTGGTTGTTTGTGTGTGAATTTTAGGCTGACTCGGTGACTAAGAGGTGTGGTTGAAAGAACTTTTGAAGTGCTTAATGGTTTGAGGTGAATTTAGTGGATTTATCGAAGTTCATTTGGATTGTGTTTACAAGAGGGTGGAGTTAGCCTTAATATAGGTAAGTGGAGTAATTGGATAGTGGGCTGTAAATGTTCATTTCATTGTATTATAAAAATTGTGAGGATGATTGAATGATTAAGGTTGTATTTTATTCAAACAGGGCAAAACTTCCTGAAAGAAGAAGACAATGAGCTATTCGTTTTCTCGTCTCTTTGGCACAAAGTCATCTTTGAAGTTCGAGCATTTGGGAATCGCTGGATCAACTGTTCTGAGTGGCGAGAGTGTTTTTGCCAGGTCATTCAGTAATTGCAATCGAACTGCAATTACTCGAGTTCACAGGCTGCAATATCTTCGACAATATCCAACGGTTGTGGTCAATCCGGACGGCTCTACTTTTACAATCAGATATCACGAGCCGCGACAGATCATTAAGGTATTTTTGCTCTAAGTGGTTTTTACTAGGGTTCTTTTTGTTAGTTTATGGGTATTAGTAAGAGTTCAGGAGAAAGAGTATTTCGCTTTTCGTTGTGGGAGGAGATTTGCTAGAGCAATACAAATATTGACTTTCTGTAAACACTACTGATAGAATAACGAATTAATAGCCCTAGTGGGACTTGGGGACGGGGAGGTCCACTTACGCAACGTGTTTTTCATTCCTTTTTATTTATTGAATGATGATTATGTTTGTGACAGATCGATATTTTAGTAGGAAGAGTGAGATAGTTTCTGTCAGTACAGAGTAAGAGCAGCGCATTACTATTCATGTGAAGGTAGACATTCCTCGTGTGTAAACGGTTTTTGATGTGAAATAGACTTGCCTGCCGGGGAAATGTGCCGCAGTGGTCGTGCAGGATTTGTTGTAAATTATTCATCACTACCAAAACAATTATTTTGTGCTCGTCCAACTTCTGTATAAGCCAGTTAGTGCCCACTGAACAATTTTATTCACTGTTATAGGCTAGGATTAAGGGATTGACCATTGACAGGATTTCAGTACGTAGGAACAATTTAATTTTGCACGGCTACAGCTACATGATTCCTAATGACCGTCTGAATTTTGAATGATTTAATCTGAAGGGTTTTATTTTAATAGCTTCCTGTCGACGTAAATCTTCTGAGTGAGTCCGCCCGAAATGCTCGATTGGAAAGAAGAAAGCCTAGAACTAGAGTAACTTCGGAAGAAGATTTCGAAGACGAAGGGTTTGATGCCAAGAAATACTTAAAGTTTGTGAAGAAGTAGATTTGTATTTGCTGACAAACAGACACAATGTCGTAAATAAGATAAATAGTGTAACAAGTTGTAGTCATCCTGTAGTGTTCAGTCATAATTAGTATTAGTGTTGTCAATCGGTTCACACGGTGAATGTGTATTATTATTTCATCGATCAAAACGTCGGATATCTCCTGCTCATCACAATATCTTGAATCACAACATTTTCATAGGTATGGTAGGATGTTACTTGATTTATTGTTATGAATAAAAATCTTTTCCTTTTCCATTGAACTAGTTTCTTTTTCTACTTTCATTATTCCATTGACTAAGTACGGACGCATTATCTAAAGTCTTATTACGTTTCTATTGACTTTACAGATAATTACAGCAAATATTAATTCCTATCTACCAATATGGAAGAAAGCACTGAAGTCGAAATAGGACCCCCAGCTAAACGGCAGAAGCTCGAAGTCGATTCCAAACCATGCAGTACAGAAGGTGCGCCAACATCTCCTAGTGCTAGTTCTCCTTCAGTTCCGTGTTCACCATCGAAATCATTGGAAACGGAGGAAAACCTGCTGTCATCAAACAGTTTTTGTGGAAGCGTAAACGTTACTGAAAATCATGTCGCGAAAGAAGCTGACTTCGGTGAAAATATTCCATGTACGAATAAGCCTGCAAATCTGGAAATCCTGGAAGAGGGTAGCAGTGAAGATGAAGCAGAATCTCGCGAGGTAGGCGTCGAGATAGAAAATCAAGAATCAGACGTAAACCAGCCCGAAAAAGTTAAAATTGAAACCAAATCTAAGAAGCAAAAGAAAAGTAAAAAAGGTCTCAAATCTTCCTCTGATGGAGATGGAAGTGCGCAGGGTTCCAGCAAGAAGAAAGCAGCTAATCAAAGGAGAAATATTAAAGATATTTTGAATACTGACGCATTAGGGGAAGAAACACTTGCAGCCCAGCGTGAAGAAGCTGAGAGGCGACAACGCATCCAGTTGCAACAGCAACAACTAAAACTTCTTCACCAGCAACAGATTCTCATGAAAGATTCACCTTGGGATTCGAGTAGTAATGGCGTAGGTACTTCTCCCTTGACTATTGAAGCAATCGTCAACAAGATAGCACAGCGAAAGCAACAAAATTCAACAACTGCTATAGGGCCCGAGGAAGGAAATGAAGCGACGGAGTCAAATGAGTCCCCGAAAGAAACACCTTGCCTCACTAATCCCGCAGAAGAAGAGATCGTCTTGTCATCTGATGAAGAAAATAGTATTCCACCGAAGAAGAATGTGATGCTTAATCTCCTTCTGGACAACTCTCCGCACAACCTTAACAAAAGCTTCAATGGAATGTACGGTCATTTTGGGGGGACAATGAGATCTCGTTTAGATGAGCATAATGTGATTTCACTTAGTTCTGGAGACGAAGAAAGCAGCAATGAAATGTCCTCTAGTAAACTGTCGTATGGTATTTCCAATAACCATTCTTCAGATTTCAAAACTTCAGATGTTGGATGTGCAGACGATAGTGATGATGACTGTGTTGTGATAAGTCCGTCTCCGGAAGACGAAGAAGTTGAAAAAGATGAGAGGAATATAGACGAGTTAAATGTTTCTGATGAGTTTGGAAGAGTTCTCGTAAACGTTGGCCATCCTGATGAAGATCCTGATATGTTTTTAGCACCACAAATTGCTAGAGTTGTGAAGCCACATCAGGTAGAATTTCATACCAGTACATTTCTATCTTAGTTAATTTCATTGTAAAGCAAATGTGACTATTTTTAGATTGGAGGAATTCGATTTTTGTACGACAATGTGGTTGAATCGATAGAGCGATTCGATACCTCGTGTGGATTTGGTTGTATCCTTGCTCACAGTATGGGACTTGGGAAGTCTATTCAGGTAGGCTACGCAAATGCATTCATTATGGTTCCAAAAACATTAGCCCTCGTCTAATAAGATGTTCGTTATTGATTGCAGACGGTTTCATTTTGCGATGTGTTTTTACGGGTTTCTAAATCAAAAGCAAGAACTGTTCTTATAATTGTACCCATCAACACCATTCAAAATTGGGTTAACGAATTCAACATGTGGCTACCGCCTGCCAACGCAAAGAGCTTAAATTCTGTGCTGAAGTCCCGTAAACGAAGAAATAAAGTAACCAAAACTGCCAATGAGACGAACGATCTAGACCAAGCAAAGGTAACTTTAGGTCCGAGCACTCCGTCCCAAAATGGGGTCAGTGATCAATTTAGCGATACTGTGTCATTAAATCTGACATTCGACTCAACACTCAATCTCTGTGGAATGTTGAACAATGAAGATTCGTCTGACTCAAGAAAACCTGTCACAGGCGAAGACGCAGCTGAAGCTGATTCTGAGGAGTCATTAGAAGTTCATCATCGTAGCTTTGAAGTTTTCGTTTTGAACGAAACAGTTAAAACACTTCAAGCTCGTGAAAAAATTATTGCAGAGTGGTCCTGCAAAGGTGGAGTCTTATTAATTGGTTATGAAATGTACAGAATGTTAGCTCTCAAAAAGTTAAAAAAATCGACAAAGAAACAATCGCAACAAAGCTTTTTCGCAACATACGGAATAGATAAAAGTGAGGCTGACAGCTTAGATAGAATTCACACATGCTTAGTGAATCCGGGACCTGATTTAGTGATTTGTGACGAGGGTCATCGGATTAAAAACAGTGGAGCTAGTATTTCGAATGCCCTTAAAGCTATTCGAACAAGACGGCGTGTGGTTCTCACTGGATACCCTCTGCAAAATAATCTTATGGAGTATTGGTGCATGGTGGACTTTATCAGACCCAACTACTTAGGATCAAAGGTTGAGTTCTCGAACATGTTTGAGAGGCCAATTTCGAATGGACAGTGCGTCGATTCTACTTTTGAAGATAGAAGACTTATGCGATACAGATCCCACGTTCTTCACTCCTTATTGGAAGGATTTGTTCAGCGTCGATCCCACGCTGTTTTGCAGTCTGCTCTTCCAGACAAACAAGAATGGGTATTTCTTTTGAAAATGACACCTATTCAATATCAACTGTACAAGGAATTTATCAAGTACCTGAGTGAAAACGTGGAAGGTCAAAGCGCGGCCAATCCGATTAAAGCGTTTGCTGTCTGTTGTAAAATATGGAATCATCCTGATGCTCTGTACAATGTAGTCAAGAAAAAGCAAAGTATACTGGATGATTTAGATCTCGATGAAGTAGCAGCAAACACTGACGGCACTGGAACAAAGTCGAGAGGCAGAGGAGCAAAGAACCAGAAGAAAGAAGTACAAGTGCCACAACAAACAGACCAAATATCTTACTTTGATGGAAGTGGTTTTAGTTTTCCTCGAAATACCTTTGGAAGTTACAATGGGACTGGAGCTGGGACTACCAGTGGAAAGTCTGATCAAGCATTATCCCTAGACTGGGCATTGCCAGTTTTTCAGAACTACCAACCTGGGGTTTTGGAGAATGGAGTCAAGTTCGAGATCTTGTTTGAAATCATAAAGGAGTCAGTGCAGTTTAAGGACAAGTTACTTGTCTTTTCACAGTCGTTACTCTCCCTTGATTTGATCGAAACTTTCTTAGCACAGAAGTTTCAGTGGACAAAAAATCAACAATATTATCGTCTGGACGGTAGTACTACGGGTCTGGAACGAGAAAGATTGGTCAATAACTTCAATGCAAAGCCGGAAATCTTTGTGTTTCTTGTATCAACTAGAGCAGGATCTCTTGGCATCAATTTGACAGGAGCGAATAGAGTTGTGGTTCTTGATGCATCTTGGAATCCTTGCCATGATTGCCAAGCTGTATGCAGGATTTACAGGTACTAAGACTTTAAATTTTGTAATTGAAAACCTTTAAACATTGTGTGAATGATTTAAACTTCATCTTTGCGTATTGTAGATATGGACAAACGAAGCGATGTCAGATATACAGATTTGTGTCTGATTGTACTTTGGAGAAGCGAATCTACGATCGACAGATAAACAAGAGAGGAATGTCGGACAGAGTTGTCGATGAGATGAATCCTAATGCTCAATTCAAGACGAAGGATGTCAGTTCGTTTCTAGTCTTGCAGCATGATCATTTGGATAAATTGCCATATGTTAGATGGAATTTGCTTCCAGAGAAATATTCAGATCCTGCTCTTCAAAACCTATTAGCTAGAGTTGGTTATAAATTAACACAGGCAAGTACCCTCGATTTAACGTTTTAGCATTATAATTATTATCTACGTATGTCTAAGTACGAAAAATTTGAATTTATTATGTTGTCCTTTAGGAACCTTTCGAACATGAATCTTTGCTGATCGATCAAAAGAGCCAGAGATTGTCTGCAACTGAGAAGCGTCTCGCCCATCGAAATTACATAAATGAAAAGCGCACAGCTTCGTTACAAAGTACGTCGGGTTACACTTACAGCCGTCCATCTTACGCTGCATTCTACCCGAAAGATAGTTCTATGAGTGGGAGTGGTTCTTCTACTTCTGCAGCCCTTCAGTCTCGTATTGGAGGTTATACCAACTCAGGAACTAACTACAGACAATTTCAACTAAGTAACGAAGACAGGTTCGAACAACATGTGGCGGCACTGCGTGAGAAAGGAATTTGCGTTCAGAATATTGTGTTGAAGAAAGATGCTTTCTTAGCCGATCCCGGTGGTGGTCCAGATATGTTCATTATGGCTGGGGAAAAGGTGTATGTTTTACGCTCGGATAAAGGGACTTATCTGCGAATTAGTAATGGAAAGCTTATAGCTGTTCGAAATAACACCGCTAATTCCAGAATTCCGGGAATGAATGTACCAGCTAACATTGAATTGACGAAGGAGCAGCTTCAAGGATTGGTGTACGCGTTTCTGAAAGTACCAGGGCAGCATACGTACGATTCCTTTCCGCCATCAAGCGTAGGATCTTCTACATACCCTCCAGAGCAACCGTTACCACCTTCTCCAAACTTTTTCAGTCAAAGCAGAAATCACCTTCAAGTTACGAATTCAAGAAATAACTCAGGAGGAGATGTTACGCTTTGGCAGGAAAAAGATTCGAATCCCTCTCGTTCTTTCTCTGCAAACTCTGAAGCACGTTCCAGTCCCAACTTCGAAAACCCTAGCAGAACATTAGGAAGCCCAGGACGAAATGCGTATAGCAACTCTAACCTGGACAGATTATCGTTTTTGGCTAATCAGTTTCCGGGATTTACCCCTAGTGAATTCGGTTATCAGAGTGCAAGGTCTAATTCATCTCCGCAGTCAAGCAGTTGTTACGACCCGTTAGTCAGGCTATCTTCCACTCCTCCATCTCTTGCACACAATCGACACACGGGCAATGGATCTCCTTCAGGACAACCAGATTTGGAGGTTATTGCAATCCCAAAATCGTCAAGTTCAATTAGATCTACTAAGTCATCTTCCAATGACTCTGATTCGTTCTCCTCTGGAAGATCAGTGCATAATCATAGAAAACGGAGCACTGGGCGTGTTTTTGTGGGATCAGCAGCAGCCGAACGGAAACCTCAAGAAATTTTAGACGTCAATTCTTCATTCTATAAAGACTTCACGATTACTTTGAAGTCTCAGAAAGGCGAAAGCTCCTCAGGATTAAATGCAACCAAACCTAGCCACCATGACTTGCCGTCTGTGAAAGATTTCCCATCCGCGTGGATAGAGTCATTCGGATCTAACGTCAACGGCATTCACACTGCAGAAAATTTTAACCAAAACAGTGAGAACAGCTTGCCTTCAACCGTTGTTGCTTCGTCTTCAGTTAACAACAGTATTGACACGCTCGATTCGCTGAACTATACCTCCAATGAACGAGTAGCAAACGCAGAAAGTGACTCAGGCCAGTATTACGCTAACGGTAACAGTAATCCTGCTGGTGACAATAGTAGCAATTTAATCATGAGTGGTGCAGCCAACTGCAACAGTAGTGCGAGTTACGATGAACACGCTTCAGTGCAAAGAAACGAATCGATATATTTTCCTTACCAAGGTGTATGATGTTGGCCTTCCTAAGTTTCTATCTAATTTAGTGTCGGGATGTTGATTGCAGTTTTACATGTTTGTTTTAATTCTTCATCGTTGAATTATATAAATGAGATGGAACCTATATTTATGGATGGAACATATTTATTATGTTTATAATAATTGCATCTTTTAAAAATTGAGAGCTGGAAGGGTTACAAGAGAACTTAGCGTGCATGAAAGACCAGTTGCAAATGTCCCCATAAATATCCCACTAAAATTGGGTATATAGAAATCTACAAAAATATTCTATTATGCAAAATTACTCTGTATTCATCAATCCTGTCATAATATAATATGATAGTATATTTGCTGATGTTATTCTTCTATCCGTCGAACTATGCAAAACGTTGTTATTAACAGTGCTTTACCATTACTACTATTACTACTACTATTGACACCTCACTTCCCTAGAATGGGCGTACGTTTAAGGTTTTATTTGAAGTACAAATGATCCCTAAATTGTGTATTTCATAGATCACGCATAAATGACTTATTCTGGAAGTGTATAAGGCTGATTTGCAATATGCGAATATATTAATTATTAAGAATCGTAATAATTATAAATGCATCATGCCTGCTTACTTGTTGATTTCGCTTAATAATCTTAACAACCGATGTGTTAAAATCTTATCATGATCATAGATGTCCGATTTGATGTGACTTTGAAATTTTGTACCCAATAAAATTTAAGGAATTCAAAGTTATTGAAGCATTTGACAATCAAAATTTATTCCAATTTAAAGGCTGCGAATCATATCTACTTCAGCGTGAGCTTGATTAATGTACGATGAATTTTTATACTCGCCCAGGTATGACGTGTTATAGGCCTAATAGTATTAGGTTGAGCATACAATTATACTGTGCTGTTGAAAAGATTTACATGCTTTGTTCAATTTTGATGAGTTCCAAGATACCATCCTGCATTTCCTTCACTGCTTGGAATTCGGTTAAGCCCAATCGCCGTTTGTTGGAGATATCGTAGACACCTCCTTCTGACTCAGTGTGCTCACCTCGAGTTCCTCGTACCTAAACAATGATACATATCGATCAGTAACAATATCCAGTGTGCGTGATATCATTATTACATCGAAAAGTCATTTATTGTGTGTAACAAGTTACCTGCAAATTGTACTGAGCAGCTGTAGCATCCAACAATGCCTTGTCAGAAGCCAACTTGGGTAACTTGATATGGACAGACGCTCGAATCGTTGTTCCCAAATTAGTAGGACAGAAAGTCAAGAATCCAAATCGATCGCTGTGGGAGAACGCAAGATTCTGATTTTCAATCTGTGTGACACCATCAACCATTCTTCGGTACACAGTTCCCAGGTCACCACCCATTTGCATGGAGATGATTCTCAGATGATCTTCTTCATTGACCCACACCAGAAAGGTTTTATCATCATTGTGAAAAATGCCTCTTCCGACAGGCCAAAATCGACAAGCATTCGCAGCTTGAAGAAATCGATCTCCTTCCTTGAACAAGAAGTGATCATCAATCAACTGCTGCTGAACTTCTTTTGACATTCCCAACAACGGATAGTATGTTCCGGTAAGATCTCCTTGCAAGTTCATCAGGGCACCTGACACCTTCTGTTCCATCTCTTGGTAAGAAGATTCTGTGAGACACGGATTGAATGGATATCCTTCCAGTGATCGTCCACATCGAACTCTAGTTGAAATCACATATTGCCCTTCAGGGTCCACCTGCATAAAATAAATTCATGAACAACCCAAATTCCAGAAAAAATGTCACTTATTGCCAAAGCAGTCATAATATTACATTAACGAAGATGGAAGTATCTCCGAAGTCCTTAGGGGGATGAAGGGCTGTTGCAGGGAACCCCTTGTGATAATCATCAATGATTGGATCAAACAATTCCGAAAAGATATGATAGCTGTCAGCATCCGGTGCATAGACACCTAAAATAGCACATTAAATTACAATTGACATAAAAAATTAAACTACAAACTTTTATACGCTTAATCTTGAGTATAAACATTATTACCGATTCCGGAATCCAAGTTCTCCACTCCACTTTGAATGACATCAAGCAGCGTTGCTCCCAAGTTAGTCTTGAGTTCCTTCAAGTTATCGAAGACCTCTCGAGTCAAGTACTTCTTGAGAAGAGAATGACATTCTTCATCCGAGGAGTTCTGAAGCTTCAGAAAAGCGTCTTCCAGCTTAGCAAGAGTGTCCGGGTCAGTCATTCTGTTCTTATTCCTTCGAAGTTTGCAACCTGCAGCTCCACAGCAAGGCATACTATCTTTATCAAGGCCTCTAAATATGGGAACGTGCAGAACGTGCCGGGGGGAGATGACAGAAATGTTAGGATCAGGACGGTACAGTTAAGAGTAAAAGGTCAAAAGGTCATAAGTGGTGGATATACGTGCTTGTTCAAAAACAAACTTACCTTTCGTTGAGACAATTTGGGCGTGAAATGGAGAAGTCTGAGAAGTAGAGGAGAGCAGTGGTGGAAATGCTGAAGACTGCTGCGGTGAAGAAAATTGCTTTGGCTGGAAATGTTGCTGGAATGTAGAGGAGGATCCTCCGCCTCGTCATTTATTCTCCAGTCTCTTGTTGTTCCCCAGTCTCTACGACAACATGAAAAACGCAAATTGAGCATAACAGCAAAAGACTCAAAAGAGACATGCCGAATCAATTTTATTATTCTTCCAATTTACTTTGAGCGATTTGAGTTGCCTTCGTCAACTTCTATAAAGGACTCTTTCATTCCACTCGCTCAATGTTATCGCATGCAGACCTATTCAACTTGGGGATATGTAAATGTAAATATGTATGATGCGATGGATGGAATTGATATTGATGGAATTATGGAAGTAGGAAAGTATCAAAGTATGAAAGGCACTTTAGTTGTTTAGAGTTTCGATCTTGTGAAATAGAGACAGCTAAAAACTTAACTACGCATGATGATATTTACAAGTAAAAAAATATATGAATGTTTACATATTGTATGAGTGCTCGACTGGTATGGTGGTATTAAACTGTGTAGGGAAAGATACTTTTTAGCTTAACCACTATCATCATCATGATATGATGTGGCCAAATCATTGTACAGAGTTGACAGGAGAATGCACAACCTTCAATACATACATTCATCGACCGATTGAACTGAACCAAAAGAGGTTTGGTTGGGTTCTACTTGTATGGATTACTGCAGATAAAAAATGCCGTGTGCTTAGGCCGAATTTAACGATGCATTGAAATATTCATAAACTCGACAATGATGTA
>JAQGBV010002235.1:0-12204 GCA_034698685.1 Isotomurus pseudopalustris | reverse complement strand
AGAACACAACGTATGCTTAGGTATACAGTGAACCAAGAATGTGTATAAAGTGAATTATTATTATTATTATTATTATTATTATTACGTACTCCTATAAGCCCAATTACCTGGGCTAATAAATAAAAGCCTGTTGTGCCAAGTACCTGTTAAGGGTTTCTGTTAGCAGATACGAAAGAAGCATATTAACATTAAATTCGACAGTGAAACTGTCTGTTTTAAGAAAATTCTTTAAAAAAATTTTAACTCGCATCTAGAAATATCTCTCAAAAAACCAAAGAATTGTCAAATAAAATACTTTAGTTTATTTTGTTCAGTAGAGTTTTTTCCTGAATTATGTTTATCATAAACTGTATAGATGTCTGATTGGAAGTACATTCTGGGGAAAGCTTCATCGTTGAACAATAACAGTAGGTGAAACTAAAATCCGTAGTTTACTTTGAAGAAAGCAACCATTGCACTTAAATAGTGGTAAATTTTTGCTTAGCATGCTGTTAAAATTGACTAGAATGAATCTTTTATACAAGCTAAGAAGTTTTTTATTTAAATATGTTTGAGTTAAGATATCTAGGGTGCTGTGTATTGCTTCTAATTTACTAACAGTTGGTCGTGTGATGAAACTGACTGAGATATGATGTATAGTGTAGTGACTGACGTAGTTAGTGACGTGAAGGTTTAGTCCAGGAATCTAGGCTTTTAGGGATACGTAATGCGTCTGTATGTGTATAATGTGTAACGAATTATTTAAACTCTAATAAAGCTACGACTGTTAAACCAGGCACTGTGCTACAAAAAGCGATGGAATTTTTTCCTTAAGTCAAGCGTGGCAAATCTTAAGCGTACCAATTTTGTCTTTTGGAAATAGACTTCCGCTGTGATCTTGAAGTCAATTGTGGCAAATCTTAAGTAACAACAGGCATAATATGATAAAATTTGTTTATCGATATATCTCAAGTGTTTTACAACCAACAGACCTGTAACAACTTCACGAACTAATGATTTCCGACCTAAACTACTTCGTGGTGTAAGTTCAACCGTTGTCCCTACTAGCCCCAGCATCCTTTAACCATTTAGCAACCACTACTAAATTATTGATTAAAGGTTTATTTCTTAGCTAAAATTCTTATAAATTAAATTGTGTACGTTTAACGCATGTGTTTCTTTCAAATATCTGGGCTTCGAGAATCTGCTTGGTATCGGTTCTGAGGTTCAAAACCGGACGGTTCTATTGGTTTTCCATAAGTAGTTTAAGTTTGTTATTATTATGGGTAGTCACCAAACTAATGA
Source organism: Isotomurus pseudopalustris (assembly GCA_034698685.1). NCBI lineage: Eukaryota > Metazoa > Arthropoda > Collembola > Entomobryomorpha > Isotomidae > Isotomurus > Isotomurus pseudopalustris. The sequence continues at coordinate 10,920 of JAQGBV010002235.1, read as the reverse complement.
ATCCCAATACGAACCAGCGTAAGAGTCCTAAATTCCCAGTACTACCAAATGCTTTTGATAAATTTGTTCACAATGGAACTGCTTTTTGCTAATCGACGTGCATTTAGGATACATTCATTGACTTATATGATTGTGGTGTACGCGACAGCAGTTGGATATACAATAAAATGTACAACAAAAATAGCAAGCCTGAATCTTTTACAGCACGCAGCATAATTTATTACGAATGTCCCAATAAAAATAGTCTCAACCAGTACCAAATTTTCATTCTTCTATTTGCAAAATTAAACCTCGAATAGAAGAATAAAGTTTTTTACTTCCAGGATAACATCATTGAATAGGATAACTAGTGAAAGAACAGACAGCCAAGCAATCAGCATTAACCTACCTACGCTTACCAGATCTCTCTCTGTATTTGAATGGTTCACCGACCTCGCAAAATACATTTCGAAGTTAGCAATTTGGCTTGATTTGATTTATTCAAAATTGCTTAAGAGATATGATTCGTTACGTTGTGACTACAAATATATTTAAATTATGGTGTTACGTAGCCGATACAACGTTAAACACGGTCCCAGCGAATTGCTCTTCGAAGTAAAAAGTGTTCAATTCTGATACTGTACTTGCTGTGGCAATAGTCTAGCGTCGACTTAATCCTTAATCATTAGCTATTATGAAATCCCGGGTAGTGTTAAAATCTTTTGACCACAGGGTTTGAGTGAGCGAGATGAATTGTATTCCTAGCTTGGATTGAAAGTATTTTTAAATACGGCAACATTTTTTTAACAGAGCCGAGTTTTCTTTTAACTTTTACGTACTTAAAGTTTTGACACAAAAAATTACGTCGTATAATTGCACGAAATCTGTGAATCCCACAGTGAAAAGAAATAATTTCTTTTAAAACAAAGCAAAACGACACAAAACAGCAACTCAAATAAATTATGAAGATTGTTAGAATGGGGCCATATAAATTTAGTGGAATAACTTTCTTATTCTTGTCTATAACTCTGGTGTAATTTCTTCTTAGCAGAAACTCTGAAGAAGTGGCTATGCTTTCAAGAAAACTAAACATTCCTGACTCTGCAGAGTAAATATTAATAAACTCGGGCAATCTGGTATTAGCTGGAATTCTGCCGAACTCCCAGCTTGTAATTCTGCTGAAAAGTGGAGAACTAGATTTGTAGAAATTCAGCTTCGGGTAGGATTTTGTTAAATAGTCCAATTCTCCTCTAATCGTTTCTCTTTTTGATATAAAAACCGACTTTTTGCAGTTCGTTAGTTCGTCTTCAATAGCAGCCTCCTGAATAAAATGACCATAGGTTGAAAAATTAAGTGACAGCGTACCACTCGCATAATTAAAAGCATTTTTTGATTTTTTCAGCTTATCGGACAACCGTGGGAAATGTCTTTGATTGGGTTGAATATATTTAGAAATATAGTTTGCGTGTTCTCCTGTTGTTTCATACAGAATACCCAATACTACCAGAACAATTTCATAAGCTTTAGGGAAGAATCCAAATGTTTGTGAGCCAGGATTTATCGGTGGAGACAGAAGACTGAAGCAAGAAGAGTCGTTGTGATATTTTTGAAAGTATTCTAGATCTCTTGACAAAATAATCTGATAATACGCTGATAAATAAAAAGGGTTTATTGTTTGATTCACACTTCCGCCAGTTGAAGACTGCATTAAGCGTAACAGTAATGCTCCTGGGCTCCAAAAACTGAAAGCAGCGTTGAAATGGTGATGAGTTGGTGCCACCGATTTGTAAGTCTGGTAAGCATAATTCAGCCAATTTGTTTGAAAATCCTTCAAACTGTCTGGAATATTTTCTGTTGGGACTGAAGCGGTGTACAAACTGAAATCTTGGAAAGAACTGATTCCACGATTAGAATCACAAAGTATTTGTGATTGGAAATTTGTTAGTTTTTCTCCACTAAATGGTGAATTTAAATCGGTAATTAGTAGACTTATATAACAGTTGTTTAGTATGACACATGTCAATAACCACGGAGTCCAAGCTAACCTAAAAGCAAACTTTTTCCAAATAGTCAAGGGGACATTAGTGCAGTTGTTCACAGCGCTGGAGAACAGAAACAGCGTCGATCCAAAAACAGTTTTAAGCCTCTTTTTTACATAAAATTTGAACCAGATAATGATTGTCACACTGCACAGAGCCACCATCATCCATATGCTTGAACTGAACGGGGTTCGGTACATGGCAAATGTTATACTTGGTTTTCGGTAGCATGTGATCGCCCAATAATCTTCGAATTTAATGCCCGCAGCATCTTTGTTAAAGTATGCTGCCGCTACGAAATCATCTACTTTTAAAAATAAGTTGGACTGGCTCCCAGGTGGATAAATTGAGCTGAATGGGTTCTCTGAAGCACCAAGGTTGAGGTTCGAAGTGTAATTTAGTTTTAACAACAATTCTGATAGCATGAACATGTAAACAGGATTGACTTTAACGAGCAACGAAGTCACAAATAATGATTCAGGGTCGATATTTTTCCTAAAACTAATGCGTCTATAGTTAGTGGCAATGTTTGCTAGAGAATCCCGCTTCAAATTGTTGGTTTTTCCATTGCTTAGAAAAGTATGTAAATAATACGAACCAAGGACACCTTGAGTATGCCAAACAGTTAGTTTACCTCGCAGCAAATTTATACTGGACATTGTAAAACGGGTGACGTCCTCACACGCATAGGCCGTCGTCTTATTGCTTAAAAATTTCCTCGCTGTACAAAACACAGCCACATTGCTTATGGTTTTGGCGTTATTCACCTCAAAACGAAAATACACAACAGCACTGTACCAAGAAGATTTCCAAAAGATTTCTGCTAAGAAAGGTACAAAATAACACATTTCTTTTGTTTCTGCATGTGTTATTAATAGAAATGTTTCATCGTAAAAGTTGTATTTGATAGCACCTTCTTCACCGGCATGTAGCCAAAAAGAACTCACTGAGTTTAAGACGAAAATTGCAAAGACTCTAAAATTTGCAACGCTAATCAGAAAGTTTTTTCCTTGCAGAAGTTTTGCCATCGTCAAATCCATATTTACTTGGTTGCGAACATAAACTATTGTATATTGGCACGTGACTCCAACTTTACTCAAATGTCGAGGTCGGTAAGCAGCCCTGCTAATGTTTCCAAAATTCTTCACTTGATGTTTAACAACTTCCATCAAATCCGTAATTTCCACTGAGACTTGAGGTGAATGAAAGTTGACAGATTCAATGTCAGAAACATAAATATTACATAAGCACTGTGGCACTTCGAGTGTAAGAAGTTCTTGAATGCGGAACGGTAACGATATACGCAATTCGTCTGAAGAGATTCCTAATGCAAACAATATGCACCAAAATATTTTACAGAAAAACTCGAACGTCATTGCACTCGATTATATAAGATGAGCAGAATAAGACCAGCAAATCTGACTTTTAAAATGCAGCTCCGATCTAAATAGGAATGAGTTTCAAGTTACAGTCTAGTTGAGAGGTCCAAACACACAGCACTCGTGTAAAATAGAAAGTCCCATTCCTCCACATATTGTGCTCCCGACTCGCCCAACGCTAATTTTCGCGCAAATACAGAAATTAAAATGTTTCCGCGCTTGACCTGTTTAATTCGCTTGTTTCCAGAATCTGGATAAAACTACCAGTTTATTGCATTATACTTTCAAGGAGACCATGATGCTTCAAAAATTGTGGGTATTTAGTACCAGCAGAAGGAACATCTTTTGTTGAAAAAGCAGTAAATTTTTTAAAGCTTCTTCAAAAATTTTTATAAAGGCTTCTTCAAAAATTCTAGAATCTCAATGTTTTTCAAACTAAAACAACAGAAAATCAGTTAGAATTTTAGCTCTGTGCAAGATGTATTACTAGTATTTAAGCTGAAAACTGGTGCAATGGGATGCGTGGATGGAATGGACGACTTGTGGGTTCCACTGAAGGCTCGAGTTCGATCCCAGGCTCAGCAAAGCCAGTTAATCCTACCTGGCTCTGTGTTTTTACTGGGTAGGTGACTAACTGTAAGAGGCGAAAGTATGAAGGTGCCAGTGGGAGAAGTCTTGTTCAGTTATGATAGGTGTTGAAGGTAGCTGCGGGCTGCGGGATCAAACGTTGATTTAAGGAACTTTGTAATACCTTACTATATTCTTCAATTATTGATTCTAGATTCAACAAGACAAAGTCTAGTTCTGTTTGAGGTGTGTAAGACTTTTTGGTGTTCAGCTTACGCGCAGTATATCTAATTAAAGTAATTGTGTTTGCTTTCTTGGTTTCCAGTGCAACCAGCGTGTAAAGTGTGGAAATGTGAAATGTGAAGAGTTCAACAATATTTGCAGGTAAGTTTAAACAACTGAAATATTCACTAATGACGAAATTCATTAGATTGAATTTAAAATAATTAATGAGCTGATTGTATTTTTTACTTGACAGCTCGCAGCGGAATGTCCAGCTTTTAGTAGTAAAGTAATACAATAACATATTAAGCAACGATTTAAGAATTTTAATGATAAGTTGCTGCTTTAAGTTTGATATTATCTAATGTAAATGTGACAAGAGTCACAACAGTATCGATACGTCAAGCAGATTCTTTGCTTCAAGGAAATGGTTTTCTCAAAATCTCCAGCACGCAATTTAAAATGCTAAAAGTCTGTCTGGATTTGCCTTCTTTGCGATATACCCTTATAGAGATTCCTTCAACAAGCTGATATAATAACAAATCATATTAACTAATTAATTTGTAGAAAGCAATGTAACTGGAAAGACTTACAACATGAGAACTTGAATATCGTCCGTTTACGTGCATAACACACAGCAGTGTTAACGTTATGACGCAAGCAAAAGCTTTGGAAAAACACGACTGCTTAATTATTCATGCATACAATTATGAGATTGGCTTCTTATCAAATTATTTAATCTCCCATGTCTTCGAGCAAATAACCACAACTGAAAAACCAAAAGAGACTAAAGACTGTAAGTTGTAGAGAAAATATTTCGGTTTGTTTGATGTTTGTATGAATTTTGCTTAGCTTGGGTTAGTAATATTTAATTAAATCAGTTGTGTTAACTGTTTCGCTTTTTTGGGCAACTAGAGCCCAAAGAAAGTGAGGATTATGACCTGAAAAAAGGTTCAACGGTGTGTGTAGGATAGATAAAACAACAGACTCTTTTATTACACGCAACCCCACGGAAAAGTTTGAACATAAAAATTAATGAGATGATGGTATTGATTGATCTAAAAGGTGACTCTTAACACTTTTAGTGTTTCGTGTGAAGCAGACCTGCGAACACTTCAGATCAGTGTAGCAGAATTAGCAGCGTTGACGATCCGAAAGGTACAAAATTATAGAACAGGATGAGGGAGCATGAAATGGATTTGAACAAACAATGAATAGTGTGAGATACTGTGAGCGGATTTGGACTGAAATCAATATTTTGAATGGAAGGCAGTGTAATTTTTACGTACATTAACCTTGTTAAAGTAAAGAAGAAACACAATCTTTTGAATTCGAAATTATTGAAGCAGATTTTATTGAACAGAATTAAAACTGTGTGTTTTGATAGGGAAGTAAATGAATTCGGCACAAACTTCTTTCTGATGAAGATGATGAATATGTGTATAAAAGTTGAACCTTAATTTTAGCCCAGGTTATTGGGGCTTATTGGTGCACGTAATCCGTCACCCGGAAGTCTGTCCGTCATGCATGTTTCACGTGTAACTCATTCACGATTGTCGATTCTGATGAAGCAATCTTACAGATCAAACCTTTGCGAACCAGATACTGCAAACACATTGTGCGATTAATGTACTTAGTGACCCCATCCGGTCAAAGTTGAAAAAATTAGCATTTTTCAACTACGTTGCTACGATATGTCGAGCTTGAAATTGTTATGCCGCATGTTAACAATATGCCGTTATTTGTGCCGCTGCTGGTTCATTCTTCGATTTTGTACACTGCTGGCTGAGTTGCATGATTATTATTATTATTATATCTAAAGGGGTGGAGTCCTCCGCTATAGACTAGCGGAGTAATCCTGCCGCCGAAGCCATTAGAGACTTATTGCAGACTCCCAAGGGTTGAGTTAATTTGGGTTGCATACCCCACAAGATCCAACAGGAATCTACCAGATCTGGCAATAGCTGTGCCAGTCTGGTGTGGGGATATTTATAATCTCGAGACCCTGCATTGGCAAGGGCTCCAAGATCTGCAGGCCCCAAGAACCTGGTGTAAGTTTGCTGTCGATAGCGGCCTCTACACTCCTCCTTAACCTAGGACGGATAGGGCTATTAGGTTAGCAAGTCCTTTCCGTCCTTGGCGAAAATGTGGTGTTGAGTTGTGGAGTTTAGGAAGCAGGACATCCCTTAAGGCCTTCAAGAAGTCTCCCTACGGCTAGAGAACGTAGGGGAGTATCGTTCCTCCTTGGTCCTCCTCCTCCTTGATGACGAAGCCACCCCACTGTGAAGTGGCCTGGTCTGTCAGTCAAAGAAGGTAGATCTACTCATCTAGTTTTGAGGTTGGGAGGTCGATGAAACATCGCCTCTCCCTCCTCCCACATGAGTCTCCTCCCTCTTTATTATCTCCGTCGCCAATCTCTCCTTGAGAGAGAGCGGCGAGTTAGTTAAAGTTCCACTTTGTGTGGGAAGGGGGTGTGGCCTGGAGCGGTGGAGGGATAAGATCCCGGAAGCGAAGCTCCGGCCGCGGAAGCCCCAAGTCTTCGCCCCCGCCGTCCTCAGACGCCCCCACCGGACTCTCCTCCAGTATCATCCCCCCTCCTCCCGCCGTAGGTCATTCACCGCTTGACCCTGTCCCACGTCGAAGTCTTCCACACCCAGCAGAACCTAAATAAAGTTTGGAGAGGTGGACAGAAAACCGTCTCACTTCTCCAAACCTTCCGGCTGGTCCAAAGGTTGAAGTTCCATCCTGTGGGGGGAGGGGGGTGTGGCCGAACACAAAGAGGGCGAAGATGAGGGTAGCACTTGTCGGGAAGAAGCCTGGGCACCAAGTCTGTGGGACAATGAGTGTCCCCGTCCCCATCCCTACAGTCCACCCAACCCACCTGCGACCCTTCCTCCAGCCCCACCCTCCCCTCGTCGTCCCTCCGAGGGTCACTTACCAGTTTTGGTCCATGTCCCTCGTCGAAAACCCCACAAAAATAGAACTTCAATTAATTAGGTTTGAAGAGAGCACACCCGCACGTCCACCGCGTTCAAACTTCCCGGCCCCGAGTTGCATGATGGTAATTTGTCTCATAATCACACATTGAAAGCCAAGCAGTTCCTAGAATTCTGAAGGAGGCAGATTATGGAAAGGAAAGTGTTGAATCTACAGTCGAGGACGGGACCGCAGCTGCAAAACTGCATGAACTTATGCAAGACATGCTCATTGTTGTGTAAGGGATAGATCCCTAACTTTACTATTACTATTGTTATTACTGCTGGAGAGCAGTAAATATTGTAGTCTGAGATAGACAACTCATATTATGTTTAAATTAATTATTCACCCACGGTCATCTACCTTCGTGGGACCAGTGGATCTTCCTCCTCTTCACATTCTTCTCTATCCGTCTTCACTGGAAGAAAGGGCTCTCTTACCTATAAAAGGCTCGAGTGCCCCAACGACCAGTGTCATTCATTCTGCTTGGCTGGATAGCTAATAGGGAAGCTGTGATAGCTGTGAATGTCCTGGGGTAACCTGATATAGGTTCCTAAACTTCGGTAGGATTATTGATAGGTTAGTTAATGTTAGTAATAAATGGTTAACAAACAGTAGAACCTTTCACCTTTCAATCATTAATTTAGCCACAAGGGCATATTCATTCAAATCAGAATATTCAGGACTTTAGGGAGTTTTATTCTTCTTTTTATGTCAGGATCTACTTTGACCCTACATAATGGCACACAACTAGCCTGTTTGTATTTCGAATAGCCATTTTATTACATTTACTACACTATTTCTGTATAAAAATTCAATTGTAATCCGATTACGAGTCACAACACATTAAATAATCATGCCAGCGACTATAGATGATGTAAGTTCGCGTTTGGAGGCGATGAACATGGAGGTCCAAAACTTAAAAGTAGGATGTATGGCAGCTCAGAATAGTGCAGCGGGTGTAGCAACCGATATAAGTAGGTTAGAAATCCTAATAAAAAGTATTCCTACGCACACCACACCTCCTCCTCCACACCCTCTTCCACACCATCCTCCACCTTCTCCACCACCGGTTTCAAATCCTCTAATGATCGATGGTTCATTTCCTCTTCGTAAGTACGATCCGAATAGTACGACTCCAGATCATTTTATAAGTGAAGTTGCGGGGTTTTCTAACAATAAAAGGAGTGAATCAGAGTTCATGGCATATTTTAGTTGGCCGTATGCTACCAAGTGATTCGGAGATCACTCAGTGGTATCGAGCAAACAAGTCTTCTATTGTCTCATGGACTAGATTTAAGTCACTTTTTCGTGCATATGAGAGCAATGACTTTCATGTAGATTTACTAAATGAGAAATTGTTTTCTAGAAAACAAAAGCTGGATGAAGCTTTTGAGTCATTTGCATGGGATATGCATAGATTGTATTTACGAGTTGAGCCAACTGCCACACTAAGCGAGATAGTGGAGCGCATACTCAATTCTTCTCTTAGTGAAATTGCGGGTGAACTTCTTTCACTCAAATGCGTTACAGTGACAGATTAAGGTAAGCGAGCCAGGGTGATAATTAATAATTTGAATAAGTTAAGGAAGTTAGAACGAAAATCCACCCTGCGCATTCGCAAAGCCGATGTCATTGTTCAGTCTTCTCGAAGTAGTTTCAACAGAAGTAATTCCTTTTTCCGTTCCTCAGATCGATCGATCGAATCGAAACTAAATGGGGAGGAGACTAGTGGATCTGTCTTTCTCCCTGCTTCATTCAATCCTAAGTTGACCCCACAAGTTTCAATTTCCTTTCGTTTAAGTTCTATTTATTGTTTAGTAGATACTGGTGCGTCACACTCATTTATCAGTTCGTCTATTGTAAGCATATACACTTTTACTTTGATTAGCGAATGCCTACCCTCTGTTGCAATTGGCAATTCATCAACAGTAAAGCCAGTATAGGAGTTTCCACAATCAGTTTCGAATTGCCTCGTCAATCTTTCACTCCTAAGTTTATTGTGCTCGATAATCTTCCGTTCGCATGTGTGCTCGGTGTTGATTTTATTCAAGTCTCAGGTATGGTGATTGACTTGTCGAAAGGTAGTTCTTCTTCATTCATTTCATTTTTCTTCCGTTAAACACAAGTTTAGTTTTAGTAATCAGGAAATATTACTCGCATTACAGGGACTGACCCAAGACCAACACACACAACTGAATAAATTGTTATCCTCTTTTCCAACTGTCAACACAGACACATTTGGGGTTAGTGACTGGATATGCTGTGAATTAAAAGTTGAGGGAAATCCTGTCGCACAGAAGCCATACAAAGTTCCGCCGTACAAGCAGGAGATAATTCGTAAACACATTAAGAAGGTGACAGAACTTGGTGTTATTCGACCATCTGACTCAGACTGGGCTTCTCCTGTGACAATTGACAAACAAAGGTGATGACTATCTTTTTGAATTGATTACCGACAACTAAACAAGCGATTTAAGTCATGCCCTTACCCTGTTCCTAGAATAGATTCGCTGCTTTTCCGATTAGGAGACGCATGCTTCATCTCAAAGATAGATTAGAGGAAAGCTTATTGGCAAATCCCAATGCATGAGAATAGTATTAAATATAGTGCTTTGATTTCAGTGCTTCGAGTGGGTTCGACTCGTTTGGTCTTAAGGTTGCACCTTCAATCTTTCAGCGTCTCATAATTCGGGTTTTAAATGATGCACGTGGTCGTTTTGCCGAAGCTTATCTTGACGATATTATTATCTTTTCTACTTCATGGGAAGATCACCTAGAACATAAATGTTGTTTTGGACAAACACATGTTAAATATTTGGGTTTCCTTATTATTTCAGAGGGTGTTTCTACCGATCCTAAAAAGACCTCTGAAGTAATGAAGTGGCCAATTCCTCGAACTCCCAAGAAAGTCAAGCGATTCCTTGGTCTATGTAGCTGGTACCGTCCCTACATTCCCAATTTTTCACTTAAAGCAGAACCTTTAAATCGTCTTCTGAAGAAGAACATTACTTTTTGTTGGAATTCTGAACAACAAGAATCTTTCGATAAACTTAAATCTGAGATTTGTAATTCTGTTACTTGAGCTTATCCAGATTTTTTCAGACCATTCATTTTGAGAACAAATAGTTCAGATTATGCAATAGGTACAGTTTTAGCACAGAAAGAATTAGACGGTCATGAAAGACCGAAAGCTTTTGCAAGTCGCAGTCTGTCTTCCGCAGAGGAGAACTACCATGCTACTGAGAAGTGTGGGGGGAGCGCAGAGGTTGTATGCCATGAGAGATGATGTGATGCTTATTGTCACCGTATTCTCGGCTGTTCCCCGCTCCTTGTACGCAACGGATATGTCAGAAGATGATGGCACTAGTAGAGTCGTCGTCCGCAGCGTCAGCAGTCCTCAAGGGATGAGCAGAGATGGATGGAGGGATGAGGAGGAATGTGGAGGATGACCCAAAGTGGGGATGGAAGTCTTCCGGGGTCAACTCCACTTCCAGTAATTAATGTCACGCGCACTTTATACACACATACATACTTACACTTTAATTATTTATTGGCGCAGGCAGGAACACAACAACAACAGAATTGTTAGGAAGGATATGAGTGTGAAAGCACTCATCTCATGATCAAAATAATAAATGTTTTGCTCAACGAGCATATGTCCAGAAGGGACGGAGTATCGGAATGGAATGATGGAGATTACGCGGTTGCTCCAGTCTCCGGACTGGACAACCACAGTAGAAAGGAATGGTGGTGGT
>JAQGBV010002234.1:0-12207 GCA_034698685.1 Isotomurus pseudopalustris | reverse complement strand
TTATTATGCTTTGTTAGCACTAATTAATCTGGAAATTATGTACCTGGAACGATAGAGAGTACGAATACAAAAAGATGCCAACTTTCGCACTCGCAGGAAGTTGGCTTTTGTAAGATTGTTCAGAACAGATCAGTGAGCTAAGGTTCGACGGCTAAGGGCAAGAAAATTCCTTACCAGAAAAGGTACAGGAAACCTCATTATTGGATTTTAATTGTGACCAATTTCCTGCGTTACTCTATCGCATAATATATTTATTGTATAGTTCATTGTGTCCGCGTACATACAAATAATATGCTAGAAATTTGGCTAATCACGGTTTTTTGTATGAAGTATTTAAATTACAAACATGGCTGTATGACAATTAGATGGACCCAAAATCCATATGAAGAATTGATTTTCAATGAAACTGATCTAATAGAAAGTTATATCATTACAACGGAGCAAGGGAGCAATTTACACGTACTTTCTGCTCCTATTTCAGCAATACAGCTGAATTATAAAATAAATGTACTGTAAAGTTTTATAAAATGTGACTGAAATTTAAAGCTGTTGAGTCTCTATTCATCTACTTGTATGTCGTGTACATTCGAGAACTTTGTGTAATACCACAATAAAATTTTATCTAAAAACAATATCCACACTGGACTAAAGATTTGCTGCATTTATTCATTTACAAAACCATTTGGATCAAATCGGGAATTATCATATTTCCTCATTTTAGCTATTTGCCTTGAAACGTAAAGCAAATCACTAAAACCAGCCAATCATAATCATTAAAATTGAAACAGTAAGAATTGAAAGAATTCTTACAAATTCTCTAACTTTCCACGTGTGTTTCTAACTGGAAATCATGATGAAATCATCCAGCACGAGCACAACCAATAAAGCTAAAGGATTCTGGGGTTGTCTTGGAGGATGATTAATTGAAACCTTCCTTATGACGTGTGTTGCCTATTGTGGCCCCAACGCAACGTGATGAACTCAACGTGATCATCCATCTGACTGTGAGTGTGCTATTTTGAGAAGAAACTTGTAATTCATACCATCTAACACTGCGAACTCAGCAAACTCTTCATTCCAGACTTCCAGGGAATGTTGTATGCACATAACAGAAGGTTAAGTTTACTTGGTTTACTTATTTAAGGAGGAAATGCAAGCCTGCCCACTGCCCACAACACATTTTTATTTGATAGCTTACTTTTGCACAAACACTACAAATGCTTGACAATCCATTCTTACAATAAGTTTTTCTAGTTGACAAAATAAAAAAATTGAGTCCATTAAGTAATTATGAATTAAAGAGCATGACGATAAATTAATAAAAAATAAAGAATCAGGATATTTGTTACAATGATTTTGTTTGGATTATTCTACACGGATCAATTTGGACCACTATTTTGCAGATTATCTTAAACATGAATTACTTTACCGATGTCTGTCTCAATTAGTCTTCGTAATTCGTTAGTCCCTATAATTGACTTCTATTGCTTTCATGAATGCCAAAGGTGAATTAAAAGATTAGACAACACGTCCGGAAGATGCTTTCACTCATAAATCCTTAAGAGGTAAGAAATATAGGCAGGCTGAATATTTTGTATCATATTTTCTAACTGAAAGACGAAGGCCTGATGCCAAGAATCGAAATTTCATGGAACCTCAGCCTGCTGTTATGCCGGAATAACTCACAGTAGTCGCTGAAAAGTCGTAAGTAGTAAGTCGCAAGCGGTGTAAACAATTTATTCATCAAAAGTATGGTATACAGCTAGACGTACAAATCTTTAAATCGTTGTTCCGTACTTAAGTATATTATTAGCAGGGTGACGTAAAATAATCTGCGTGAAAATCAAAATCGACAGGGGTTAACGGTAAACAAGACTTGGATTTATTTTTATTGTGCTGTCCCCATCAAACTGCTTGACAGAAAGCAGGCGCCTCCAGTTTTAATTCAATTACGGTAAGAAAGTATTAGTTAAATATGATGTACACCGAAGATTTACCGGGTTTAACAAAGTTTTACGTAAATTGTGAGTGTGCAAGTAACAAAACAAAATGCTGGTTGGAAATAGATGGAAAGTACAAAATTCCATTTGGTTGCGAAAGTTGTGATTAAGATCTAGAGTTACATCATTCCTCCTGCAGCATAAGGATTATTGGCTGACATGTCCGAAGCTGCACTCTGAGGGCTCTTGATCGTCTCGTCAACGGACAGAATGAGGCAGGCAGCTTCAACCGCAGCGGAAATAGCGTTGATTTTCATAATGGAAGGTTCCCACACACATGCTTTGTAGTTGTCTTCGACGTCTTCCTTCATGATGTCAACTCCGAACCAAGTTTCACCTGTTAATCAATCATTTGAAACATGGCTGAGTGAGCGAATGGGAAATTCTACGAAATGATTCAAGGTTTCGTACCGTGAGCGTGAGCTCGACGAAGTTTGTTGAGAATATTTGTTGCATCAAAACCAGCGTTATCAGCTAATTGCCTAGGAATCACTTCAAAAGCCCTTGCCATTATCATGAAGAATGATTGGTCCTTAGTAGTGATATTCTTGGAATATTCTCTCAGGTATCTGGAGAGCTCCATCTCGATAGCGCCACCACCTTTAACATCATTCATAATATACTTACATGAAAGCTGTAAAAACATTTATAGTGACTAGTAAACGAAAAGAAATTGAAGTTTTAGGATGGTACTTACCAGCTACAATGGAGTCATGTTTCATTGCTCGACGAACGATCATGATGGCATCATGAAGAGATCTATCAGTTTCTTCCAAGAACTGTTGAGCACCTCCACGCAAGACAATTGTTGCAGTCTTGGCTTGTGGGCATCCAGTGAAGAGATTGAAACGTTCTCCTCCAATCTGCTTCTCATCAAACTTCTCGCAAGTTCCTAGAGTCTTTTCGTCGAGATCATTCACAGTCGACAAAATGGCCCCTCCGCAAGCTTTCACGGTTCGCTTCAAATCTTCATCGACAACACGCCCAGCACAAAACATGTCCCTGATGAAATAAAATATTGCGTTATTTTCCTTTAACTTCAAAATTTACTTAATACTTGTAACGAATTTTGACATACCTATCAGCAAAATACTGCGTGGCCACGTCTCCAATAGGCAACTTGGATAGCACAACCTGAGCTCCACTTTTATGAATTTTGTCGAGCTTATCGTACAAAATTTGCCATTCAGCATCCACAACTTTCTGGTATTCCTGAGGAAACAAAATAAAACGCGATAAGCCTCTGTTGATGCAAATTACTATAACACAAATCTTTAAGTCCACCTACATCAATTTCCTCAATTCTGACTTCAGCATTATCTCGTTCAGCTTTCAACTCCAACTCGATGTTGAGCAATGCGATCTTAGGGTTGGTGTACGACTTAGGTTGCATTTCAAATCCAGCGTACGAGAAAGTTTTCTTGAAGGCTACACCGGCGACAAGGAAACAATCCTCCAGAGCTCCACCAGGGACTTTCTTGATTCCAATCATGTCCAATGGAAGAAGTTCATCCAAGTGCATCACAGCGTCAACAGCAATCTTTGCAAAGAAGTCTTTTTGTTGATGAATCAGCTTAGAGCTAAGGGCTGTCGAAGCACACTTCTCCAGAAGATTTCGCAGCTCAGCAGCGTCCCCCTTCTTGACTGGGATTGCGATTTTGTTAATATGCTCCAAGCACATTTCACAAGAACGCCTCAAAGCCTTAATAATCTGACGAGGGTGAGAACCTTCCTCAACGTAAGACTTAGCGAACTTCAAGATCTCCCCAGTCAACAGGACAACACTGGTAGTTCCATCTCCGACCTTAAATCATCAACAAAATTGCTTAAAATTATTACTTCCTTCTTAACAGCAGAAGTATACGAATTTACGAATATTCAGTCAAAAAAAGAAATACCTCTGCATCCTGAGACTTGGCAATATCAACCAAAGTCTTAGCAGCCGGGTGCACAATATCCAATTTCTTGAGAATCGTAGCTCCGTCATTAGAAATGGTGGCCTTTCCGTTGTTATCACAAATCAGCTTATCCATCCCCCGAGGACCCAAAGTAGTTCTCACAGCTTCCACGACTGCCTGGCATGCATTGATGTTAGAAATCAGCTGCGCCTTTCCTTGAGAAGTCTCCGTCCCCTCCCTCAACAAGATTATTTGAGGTTGCTGTGAGAATTAAATTAATTTTTATATTACAATCTCTTACTCAAACACTAACAAAATACACTACTAACACAAAGTTCAATCAACCGGTTTTCATTCAAAATTGCACACCCATAAACATGATTACATGCACAATGCCCTTGATTAATTATGTAATTAACACTAACTATACCATTTTAAACCACAGACTTTGTAATCTCAAGAAATAACTCCCAAAATTTAATCCTAGTCGATTTATTCAGTGTATTTTATCCTCGCCGAAATTATTTGCCACCCATGTGCACAAAGAACAATCTAGAGTCTACTACTCCCGCACGATGAGGATGGATGACTAATCCTCCTCACACACAACCAAATGAAAACTGTTCCTTCCACCACCCCCTCGGCACTCACGCCCCACCCACTCCGAAACTACAGTTGCCTAATGCAAACACCGAAATTTCGAAAACACTTACCATTTTGTTGAAAAGTTGAAGTTCCGAGAAATTAATTACAGAGTTAACTACCCGGTGTGTGAACAGGCGAGCGAGGAAGAGAAGAATGAGCGAGTGAGGGAGAAACCTCATGGAGGAGGACGGACGCGCAAAATTCAAACTTGCCGTGAGGAGGTCGGGGCGTTGCGAGACTTTCTCTTTGTTCCACACAGTCTCACCTTCACCTTTATTCAGGTTTTCAATTTCCTCGTGTTTGTTTTTATTTACATTTTGATTTTAGGCTCAAAATTTTAAGTGTGTATTCCATTGGAATTGAATTTAGAATGTATTCATTTTAAATAATTATTTTATACAGCATAAAGAATCATGTCTGAAGACATACTTCATAAGGTGGACAGTAAAACAGGGATTCACACCCAACCTTCACACCATAGCCTGAACGGTCAGCGCCATTATAGTCATCATGTTCGAAATCGTCGCCATCCCAAGCAACACCAAGCTGAAGACCTTATCTTTGACTCCGTCTGGGAAGATATGCCCGAGGAACCCACCTTAGCCGTAGATGAAGTTTTATCAGATGACGAAACAAGTGAAAAGCAGCGTCGCAGTACTATTAGTAAAGTTTTGGACGAATTAAGAAAGTCTGTCAGAGAATATAAAGAAGATCATATAGTTGAAGATATCAATACACTTCATTATGTCTGGGAAGCTGAGGATTTCAAGCCTTCCAAGGACTGGGACTTTGGACATGCCCTTTCGTCATCGTTCTGTCCCGTAGCATTTATGGGGTACCTATTTCTACGACTTCCGATGACTTGGTACAGAAGACCCGACAAGTCCGTGGGATACAAGTTTAAACTTATTAGTAAAATGTCGATATTGTGTGGAATCAATATGGTACTCTTGATTGGAGCTGTAGGATCGATTATCGGGAACTTCATAATGATATCTTATGACTTTCCAAAAAGAAAGTACTGGAATGGGGAGGCTGGTGTGGATGTGCGGAGAGAAGAGATTTTAATTTTGAAGCGATACTGTGCACCTCTGCTAATATTTTTTACAAATGTCTTTTGTCTTGCTGTTACCAGTGTCATCACGTTTAAGAAACGTGAGTATTTGTGCCGTTACTTCACTTATTGGACACAGTAAGTTTAGTTCCAAATAATATCGTTTGTGGATTCTTGAAAATTGAAACTCATTGCCATTTTTTGCTGTTATAGAGTCGTGGAACTTATTCGTGTCAATGTTACAAGAGAGGTTAAGGGAAATGTTGTACTTCACATATTCGTCGCCTTCTTGCTAGCTATCGGTCACTTCGCTATGTATTGTTCAAGCGTATTTTCATACATGGAAGGGGGAGCTACTGCGATTTCGATTATGCTATTTAGAGGATATTCAAATTCCATTATTCGAGATACAAACTTCAATTACTATAAGTGGACCGCAGCTGTTTTGGCATCGTATTGTTACGGAGCTCAGAAGTTCTACATGATATGGATGTTGTATCGGTGTCGGCTCTTGAAAAATCTTTTTGATGTGTGGAACAAAAGGTTTCAAAGAACACTGTTAGGAAGTAAGTATTCGCTAAAATTCAAACGTTTGTAATTTTTGAAGAATCTTACTAAATTGCATGTGTTTGTTAGATCCTCTGGAAAAAATTACGGGGGAACGACACACAAAAGTTTATTTATATCAAGATCATATCGCGACTTTGAATATTATTGATGGAGCTAACTTTGAATTTTCTACATTCTTGGAACTATCATTTATTAGCACGGTACAAAAAGACATTATGAAGGATTTACTTGGAATCAGCTAAATTTTACGTTAACCTGTTTGCAGTACTTTTGTGTTACATGGAATTTCTACCACGCCATTCGCGCTGTATCTGGTACAGAATTCGACCAACCTCGACGCTTAGATTTCTTTCCATCCTTACTTTTCATGGTGTATGATTTGTACATGTTTTTTCGCGTTTGTTATGAGGCTTCCCAAATTCCAGAACTGGTATGTGTGATTGGTTTTAAGACTTAGTTAGATGGAAACAAACAAAGACCAATTAATCTCAATATTAGGTTCGGAAATCCTATGATGTTGTCAGAAAAAAGGGAATTCTTAGTACAAGAGCAGATCCGGAATTGTGGTTTGTAAGTTTCTGAAGCTGATAAGTTTCCATCCGTCGTCACTAATAGTTTTCAATTAATTGATTAGTATATTGTATGCGTGTTTTTGCAGATCTTAAGTTTGAAAATAAGCTTCGTCGGAAGTCTTGACGGACCCGAGAGTGGCGTTACAGGTGGGGACTATGTGTTTCTCACTAAATCATTCCTAATTGCCGTAAGTGTGAATATTGCATTGTGGCACGAAGTACCGTATTTCTGAAATAACATTGAGCAAAACTTTCTGTCGTAGGCTTTTAGCCAATTGCTGTCCTTCTGCATTATGCTGTTTCAGTTCGACTTCGTTTTGGATCAAACTCTTAGATCAGATCCGTATTGTGATCGAGTTGATGGAGATGAAGTTATACAATTAGCTGAGCAGCTTGATATTGAAAGCGTGTTCCCGAATTTTAAAGAACCCCGTGCCACTCATTGTGATCATGAGCTATGAGTAGAAGTCTTGAATTCATGGTACATCCTATGAAGTTTGAAAGCTATATGCAATCAATAAACATAATGACAAAACTGGTCAAGATCTCAGGTTTTGCATTAAAGGAACGATTCAAAGCTTAAAAAAGTTTAAATTAAATATGCTTAATTTCCGTCCTTGAAACTTCACTGTGTTCACCTGTAGCCAGCCTAAGTGTTGGAGTGGGGAAGCTGCGATTGTGTTCAGTATCATGTTTATTGTGAATAACTTGAGGCTAATATGCAAAGTATGCCGCATGTTGCGTTACAATATTTTAATGGTGAAGATGGTAAAGGTCTTGAAAATAATCTAAGGCTAAGAAATGCAATCTGATGGACAATATTGACATGAAACTTTTCCATTTAGTTTGGCTTTGACAGTGTAATGTATTTTGCCATTAGTCACAAGTACTGATTACTGACAGTAAGAGAAGTGACTTCATTTTATATGTACGAGATTATGATGAAATCATGCGAATGGATAATTTGGTCTGCTGCTTTAATTTGACATCTCGTTTCTAATATGTGGCTTCGATGCATTAAGTTTCTGCTCTATAATAAGCCGATTCTTAGTATTAGTACAGATCTTTCACGGGATTGAATTTCATGTCACGTTTGCTATTCTCTAAGCCCATTTTGTTGTAGGCTGCTTATAAACTCAAGTTGTACGAACAAGTTGTTGCAGTTGCTTTCTCAATCAGAACCACAAAACAT
The DNA here is from genome assembly GCA_034698685.1 of Isotomurus pseudopalustris. Taxonomy (NCBI): domain Eukaryota; kingdom Metazoa; phylum Arthropoda; class Collembola; order Entomobryomorpha; family Isotomidae; genus Isotomurus; species Isotomurus pseudopalustris. Next base: position 4,276 of record JAQGBV010002234.1, on the reverse strand, counting down.
TCAGTGATACTCTGTTCTCTCTTCCAGTTCTGTGCAAAGGTTTGGCCCAAGAATGGAGGAACTCAATGTACAGGAGTACCTCCTGGAGGTTATCCAGCTGGAAGAAATAAGATTAGGTAAGGAATCTTGTAACTTTGCTTGGACTGTTCGAACAAACTTTATTTGATTGAATGGTTTTAGTGAATATTTCTGAGATTACCGAGGAGCATTGCAATTCTCTCCTTTCAACCTAATACTTAGTTCCGTGTAATGCTAACTTTATCAGATTTTACTAGTGAAACTGAATTTGTAGTTTGCATTAAAGTTCCAGTAAATAAAATAATCTTGACATTTGTGTACAAAACTTACTATATGTGATCATTAAAATATTTAATACATTTTTATGCAGCTCTGGAGAAGAACCTGAAACCATACTTCAAAGAAGTCCAAGTTTCAATTTCCCAGTGTCCAGATTTGACAGCAGCTCCTTATCACTTAGCGGCGAAAGGTTATCTTAACATCAATCACTCATTAATCCATTGATTTATTCGTCTACTCATGTTTGTATTTACTTGCTGTGATTCTTGCAGGAATTGGTGGAGGAACTACAACCCTCGTTGATTTAGGTGGTGTACCGTATCTTATTCCTCTGGCAGACAGAACCAAGATTTACGACTTGGCGACTGTAATTCCTAAGTACTTGGGTGCATCGGATTTTCCTGAGGGTTGGTATGTAAGTGGAGCTGCAGCTGGACCATGGCCATCACAAGGAACCAATTGCGAGGTATCACAAAGTAGAAAGTAGAATGTCAAAGACACCTTTAAGGTATAACTCAGAGATAATTTTGTATCTCTTTTCTCAAGTTGGTAGTGAACCTTGCTATTGGCAAAGATGGGAAAATACAGAACAAGAGTCAAGTTGCTTTAACATCCAATGGAGATGGTGAGGACTTGACTGTTAAGAAGTTGGACGACAAGGAAACTCGATGTGCACTCCTTGCTAATTTGTGTGTCTCCGGTGGTACTGGAAAGGTGGGCCTAATAATTATGACTTTTACTCCAGATAACTTGTGAAACAATTGCATCATATTTCCGATTACTTATTATATTATAAGGTACTGGACATCAAATGCAAAGGACGTCTCATGGGAACAGACAAAAACTTTACGACAAGCATTCGAGAGGCACTCAACAAAGAGTTTGGATCTAAAACCGTTGGGCTAGGAGGAATTTTCACTGTGGACTGTTCAAAGACGAAGATTCACGTTATGAGAGACTTCTCGACGAAACCATTGCTTTCAGATGACGATGTTAATCTCTGGCTCAAGTTCTTCAAAGCAAATCCTCCATTTCTGTGTCAATCTGTTCTCGTCTCGAACGACCCCGTAAGTCAGATTAAATCCGACATCCTTTCAGTATTGTGCTGATTACTCAATGTCATGTTAACTGACTAATGAATGCAATAGGGATTGGATCTTCGAGTTGAGCACTCGCATGGATGGAGCATTCTCAGTGGAAATACAGAAGCTGGGCATTATCACTACGATATTTTGCCTGAAGCAGCAGAGTACCATGGCATTTATGCAGTTGCTAATAAAATCGTACGAATTGACAGACCCAAAGAAACTCATGGAATCGGACGAGACTAAAAATCTCGAAAAGAAAATCTAGAATCTGAAAAATTGAACCTCCTGATCACCGTTAACTTGTGGAAATCACACGAATAAACTTCTACACGTTGGATCATTTTTGAAAGATTGTACTATTTTATTAAAATCCTGTTTTCTTCCCAAACACCAAATAGATATTTGTTTCATAAATGTGTACATTATTTTGCGTAGAAATGTTTAAAAACTGTACCTAAAAAGATGAAAAGTCGTAGAAGAATAATAATTGATTGGTTTAGAAAACAGTATACATGATCCACTAAGCACCCAAATCTTCCTATATAAGTTCCAAATCGACTTAAAAATCTAATATTTTAAACCTCACAACAGTACAAAATTCAATTTCTAATGTGTACCAAACTAGAGAGGTTTCTACTTACTCTCATTGTACCCTCGAGTCTCGAGTAGCATAAAGAATTGTATCACAATCAGAGAATAAATTACAAATTACCACATATGTAAGCTTAGTAGACGACACCCACGAAAATTTCTTGTAGAATAATATTTCCCATTCAACTGATAGGCGAAGTTTCACTAGAAATAATAATTATAATTCTAATATCATCAGATAGTTGAGAATTTAGCATCCCCTGTTTCAACGGGCATACGTTTCGAGAAACCGAAAATTCACGTATGCAAAAAGGTACCCAGTATTTAAGCCAGCTAGTTTAAGACCTTCGTCGTTGCTTAGCTCGTTTAACAACTCCTACGCGTCTTGCAGTTCTGCTGCGTCCTGCGTTTCCCTGTTCCGAAGATAAGTTCACAGCGAAGGCATTTCGACCTGATGGCGCATCACCATTTGCTTGATAAACCGATGCTGGAGGAAACCTCATTGTGAGAGGTGACTCGTTAGAACAGCTAGGCTGCTTAGCAGGACAATACGGAACAACTGCAGGACGAGAGAAGGCGTTTGCTCCACAGTCAGGGTAGAATATAACAGGGACGTTGGACACCACAGCTCCAGGTATCTGAGCGTAATCAATTTCATCCTCTGAAAGGGAAGGCTTCTTCTTGTTGGGTGCGGAACAGGAATTGCAAATGGAAGGACACGATTCTCCTGAGTTGCTGTGTGGGTACAGATTTGGTCGTGGTCTCCCATTGTTGTTGTTAGCTTCGTTCGAGCCAAATGGCAAGTCACTGTCTTGGCCAAACAGCTCTGAACTTTGACTCGTACTTGGTCGAGCTAAAGGTTTGTTGTATTGATTCCCTGAGGGAGTTCCGGGTTTCCGGTTTCCAAAGTTCTCTCCAGATCCTGCAAAGTAACTTAAACTATTAAAACTACAGCCGACTTACTACCTAGAGAACTTTTGAGAGCTCCTTACCATTTAATCCTCCAGTTGTGACTGTTCCAGGCTGCCTGTTCTGTTGCAATCCGACTGATGGAGTTCTAGTGGGTTGATAAGGATTTCCTCCGCCTGTAATGAATTACACAGTCAAACCTTGCAATCATTTTACTCCACTCCTGAGATTACCAATGCTGGAAGGTCGTCTTGTTCCTTGGGTGGATGTGGGTACCCTTGTACTTTGAGTGTTGGGGGTCCGACTACCTTCATTGGAAGGTACTCGAGGTCCTGAATTTGTTGAAGGTCTATTTTGCTGCTGGTTTCCTGTGGTACTTGGTTCCCTGTTCCCAACACCTTGATTTCCACTTCCAAAGGACGTGGTGTCTTTAGAACCGGTAGGACGAGATGGGTAAATGCCTATGCTACTTCCTTCCACTTCTTGAAGATTTGGTTCATACGCTTCAGTTGTTTGTGTCACTGGAGGGAGTGTGGTTGGTCGTCTGTACGGATTGTTGGGCTGAACTGTTGGCACTCTCGCAGGAGATTTAGACCCTTGACTTGGGAAATTGTACGACCCAGTTCCTATTGGAGGCTGTCCACTACCCACATTGCTACTTGCAGGTCGATTTACAGAGTATTGTCCGCTGTTCTGTCCAGGTCGCTTAGTCTCTCCAGATCCAACAGGTCTTGATGCAGGAGACACAGTTCCCAATCCCTCTTCTCCTGAAGTGTTTTCTCCTCCATAATTTGGCCTTCCACTTTCCCTATTTCCTTCGATCTCTCCAGAACCATACGCTCCGTTTGCCGGAGAAGAAGTAGCTGGTCTTCCCGAGTTGAACGGTGGACGGAGGCCTTCAGGAGTGTTGAGGAATTGTTCCTGGGAATTCACGAAAGGTCTGCCAGCTGTGGAGGTTCCAGCAGAAGGCGTCTGCTTGTTGCTTCCAAAACTTCCAGGTGCGTTCGTGGGAGTCTTGTCTCTGCTTCCTGTTTTGTATGGAGCGTTTGTCTGTGGCTGAGTGGCTGCAGGGCGGTTCACTCCTCCCGTGTTTCCCACAGGACGATTGAAAGCAGAGGATCCTTGAGTCTGGCCTTGTGTTCCGGGACTGTTGTTTCCTCTGGGAGGGACTTGTGGCTTCTGTCCACTTCCTGGTGAAGGTTTTCCAGGGTAAATCCCGAAAGTGGATCCTTCTCCGTAACCTTCGTACTGTTCCTCTTCTGGTTGTGGTCCGTTGCCTCCTGAGGACTGCGGAGATCCTCCGTGTCCTCCTCCATTTTTTCCACCTCCGCTTCCAAATCCTGAAGAACCTCCCAACGAATTGTAAAGTTAGTATATCCAATTGAATATGC
>JAQGBV010002233.1:0-12210 GCA_034698685.1 Isotomurus pseudopalustris | reverse complement strand
ACAAAAAAACCGAATCATTTGAACTGTTTCATACAGTGGTCACGAACCATAACCACATTTCCTGACACGAATCGAACAACCGTGAGAACTATGACTGAGTCGAACTGTCGCCACTGAAATCCCAAATAGAATTGAAGTTTGCCCTCACCAACTTTCATCAACCTCAGCGTCATTTCCAAGAGTGTCGACACTTTGTTCACTTTGTCATCAACTCCATTCATCACCTCTCCTGCTCCTCCATCACTGCGAATAAGAAGTGACCTTTTGCCCAGAGGCGAAGTGAGAGAGTGCGAAGTCTGTCAGTTTTTCATGGAAAGAAGATTCTCCGAGTTTCCTCATCTTCTTCGCCTACTTCGACGTCACGAAGATATTCCATGAAATCCTCCATCACCCAAATCTCCTTGTGCTCTCCTTTTATAAATAAACTCAACGGAGGATGAATGCCACACTCGTCTCTCTCGTGTTAAAATAAGTTGGCAATCCTTCATGTGCAAAATATCCACCTCACTTTAACTGAGGTGAGGTGAATTTGAGGGAAGGAAAGTTTGAATTTACCGGTGGAGACGAAACGGAGAAACTCACGGAATTCCATCAAACAAGTCCCAAAGTGACTGGAGGGAGGAACGGGAGAGTGAGGGGAATGTGATTCTGGTGACGCTGTTGATTTCGCCCTCCGCGTCGGAGCAGCCCAGTTTCAAACTCAAATTCAACACCACCGGCACTTCCGATACCTTCGTTCCCTCAAGTCAGCTTGTTGTGGGTGAGGGGCGGCAGATCGTCTCCTTTCTCCCCAACAATACGCAGGACATTTTCCCCAGAAGTCTTTTCATGGCTGTGGTCGCTGCTCCGAGTGGAGGGCCATTTCAAATGAGGCTGAAGTTCCTCGACCTCCCGGGCACTCCGCCACACTCCTGCTACAACCAATTCCGAGTTTCACTCCTTGAGGAGAGTCCCACTGGACTTCCCTACAAACTTCTCCCTGCGTCTGCCCTCAGGTGACCGCAAACTCCTCCGCATCCCAAATTCACCTTCCTCCATCTTAATTGTTTTTTATTTCAGGCAGTGTGGCCAGCGCGGCGTCATTTCGGAGCCCATCGGCAACGGCAACACAACCGTCGCCATCGTTCTGTTTTGGGGTAACGGGGGGAGTGTCGGCAAGGGATTTAAAATCCAAATAAACTAAGACCCTCACTTTCATGTTGACCTTCTCTTCTCTCTCTGAATAAATCAGATTTTTCCGCATTTTCTTATTTCTTTGCCTTTTGGCGCATCGCGTTGTCCAACGAAGTCTGCTGATGTCGCCTCGAAATGCGCAGCAGCGTCCTCAAGAGAAATTCACTCGGGGGGCGGACGTCATCTGTGGAGACTGCGGAGGAGAATTGTGGAAGGGACTCCTGGGGATTCCACCGTTCCAAAACACGGAATCCCCGGGGATCAAAATAGTTGGAAATCGAAGAGGTCTCCGGAGGACGGTGAGTTTCCCGAGGGCAGAGAAGAGGCTCTTGGGAAGGCAGGGAAGCTCCGCACTTCAGTGGCCAGTTTATTTGCGTGGGAAAGGGAGAACCTTCGGGATGTGAGGTCACTGGAGGAAGTCGACTACCTCGAAGGTCGCCTCACTTTAGGTGTAACGTCAACGTAATAGCGTAGCTCACTTTCCCAGGAATCTTCACTTCCACCTCTCCAATTTCTTCCACTCACCTCCGCTCATCCCAAATAAAAGTCGACTGAAATTCAAAATCTCCTCTCGTTGGAAAGAGACAAAGGCTTTCACAGAACCACATCATAAAGTTTTAAACGAAAATTTGACTCAAGAATCCTTCTCCTGGAAGAGTCACTGGAGCTCAGAGGTCACATCAGACCAAGTTCAGAAGGTCTTCTTTGCTGGAAGATGCCCAAAGGCCCCCCGAGGATGACGTCCCCTTCTCCGTGCACCGTGAGCTTTGTGAGACTCGTGTGTGCGACTCCCCGACTCTGCTGCGCCTCTTGAGGAAAAGCCAACGCCCAACAAAATAACAAACGTCAAATGTCAATGTCTTGCAGCCTCATAGGTCAAAGGTCATGCGCAGAAAAAGTCGTTGACCACATGAGAGAAATTTGATGACATTTCCGTGACTTATGGGGAGTTCCTTCGAGCTTTTCCTGAAAGACTTCAGCGTGGTGATTTTGCTTTCAAAAGGCCGCTTCAATTAGCACGCCTTAATTTGAAAACTCCTCCTAACAAACAGCAAAGGGCACAGAAGTAAACAATGAAGGTAGTTGTACGCCGGCCTAATACGCCGACACGACGCAGTAAGTTGCAATGAAGGAGGTCGAGTCTCACTCAAGGTCACAATTCCGAGAAGGGGCTCGTCGCGTGATTCGCGAATCACAAGTTCGTTCTCACCCCAAAGACCCTCGAGAAGGAACAAATCATCTCGTGGAACTCCTCCTCCAATCAGAAAACCCATTCACACAACACAGTCACAGTGAGTCACGCAACATTCTTCTCCATCGTTATTAGAGGAAGGGTTACTTTTGAGGGTCCAGCGATTTGGACGGTCTGAGGATGTTGAATTGTCACAGCCAAAGATATTTGAGACGATCCCTCTTCGGAAGACGACGCACTGGACGTAGACGGTGTTAAGTCTTGAACTTCAGGTGGCAATGAGGACATTTCAAAAGCTTCCGAAGACTCTGCAGGCATCTCAGGCCCCGCTGGTTCGTTTGAGGTGGAACTCGACTCCGTCAACTGCATACTGTCTACGGGGAGAGGGTTGAGCTGACCACTGAATTTCCATCCCTCCTCAGTTTTCACTCTTTTCACTTTCAGGACCTATTTGAAGCCGTTAGTTTAGTCATAATAAAGGTACAAAATGTCTGATCTTAATAAGTATGTCTCACCTTCGCAAAGCATTTCTGGCACAGACAGTCCGAGTTGATGTTGTACCGGTTCCAGGAAGCTCCTACGTAAACCTTGAAACAGTCCAGTGTGCATGAGTTGTTGATGGGGCGTCGTCTCTGGCTAGCAAAAATTTTTGCATAAACAGCAGCTCCAACGCTCGCTACTTTTCGTCATTTTCAGCGTTTTTTACAGAGGAAATACGAGAGAATTGCATGAGTTCTCATGCTTTGTTTGTGTGCACATCAATTCACACTTTGTTTACTTTACATTGGTAGGCAATGTGTGCATGGCTACCAATGTTTCCATCTAAATTATCTCATTTTATGAGCAAAATGGTAAGAAAAAACCCTGCCGACCCCACAGGGTTTTTCAGTATGGCGCAAACGTGGAACCACAACGAGACAAAGTTCATGAAAGTCTTCACAAAATTCTGCATCTCCTCAGGTAAGTCTCGTCTTGGTTTCATGCTTGCACCATACTTTTTAGGGCATTTGAAAATCAAGGCCCGATTTCAGACCAGCCTCGATTCCCTTCTTTCTTACATCAATAAAATTGAATAGTGTAACGCTATCAGCGATCTTCGGGGGTTGATGGATGGTGTGTTGCCGGGATCCTGATGTGGTGAGACCGAGCGGGAATGGGGATTAAACCCAAAGAAGTTTGAGGCCCAAGCAGCTCACGGATTCAAGTGGTTTCTCAAACACGAATTGCTTTATTTTACTCAATTACATGGCAATTTATAGCAGAATGAACAATGATTACTTTGTTTTTGGTTTGGTTGGTTTTGAATAGGAAATTTACAACAAAGTTACACAATCGACAATAAGGTTTAATATCAACGCGTGTAAGTAATAGTTGTTCTTGAGATCGAAATGCAGTCACAATTGACATGTGTATTGTATTTCGCAGTGGAACCTACTCCTACGTCAGAGTAGATTCCACTTAATCCACTATTACACAGTTCCCTTTTCCTGCTTAGCTAAATCCACCAAACGGGTTTTGCAGGCCAGACTCAGATCCCTTCTCCTATGCTTAATAAAATTCTTCGTAAATTGACTACACCTTCCTTTATATGCAAGTGCTTCTTGTTAAAGAAGGACAGAATTTCTCCTGCCACTCCCAACGCTCCTTCAGTTGAATTTTCCACTTCCACTGAAATGGAGTTTAATCTCAAGTTCCTCTTCTTCTTATTCTTCTTGCTCAGTGCAGCGATGGGGCATCCTGAAACCGTAAGTTTCTCACGCAGATTTTTGACATGTTTTATAACTTCAGAATATTGTTTGACAGGGATCTGGAGATGGTGTTCAAGCGCCTCATCAATTTCACATCGACGAACACAAAGAAATGCTAGAGACACTGAAATCTGACGTAGGAGGGATTTTTGATTTTAAACAATGAAATAACTAATCGCTCCTTTAAATTTAGTGACCTAGATTGCATTTTGTATCAGTTATTTAGCCTAAAGAAGCAATAACTTTTTTAATTATGTAACAGATGGACGGCATCTTTTCGAAACTGTGGAAAAAGATGGTTGAACAAAATACGGAGACTCTTTTGAGACTGGAAAAAAATCAGAAAGCACTCTTCGCCAACTTGTCCATGAAACTTGACGAAAACGTAAACAAAGATTTCTCAACCGCTGCAAAGTCTTCAGAGTGACATTTTTAATGACTTCTGAGTTGTGTGTGTCGAATTTAGATGGGGAAACTTTTCGTGAATCTGACGAATTCCTTTCACGCAGGGCTTGGGACACTGAACGAGACTCTCCAGAGGAATCCCCAACAACTCTTCGGCGTAAGTCGACACTCCACATTCCGTCGCACCATCAACGCTTCTAATCTCTGCGCTGTTCTTTCGATGTTTTCCAGTCAGAGCAGAATTTGACGATATTCCTAAATATACCTCCTGCAACAACTGAGGTGAGTTTTCCGAATGGTTCCCTTGGGAGGACGCAGTTATGGGAAGAGCTAAGGGACGTTTGAGTTAAATGTGGTTGGCTGTTATGCAGTTGACGGAAGTCAATTTGAAAGAAGGGACGATTGAATTCACTGGAGGGGCCAATCCCCATTTGCGTCGGAAGATTTGGGTCTTCCAATCGAAAGGAGGAACTTCTTTTCGTTACATGAGGTTCGCGTTGCAGGAAAACAATTTGGGGCAAGAAGCCCGTCTCTCTTTGTGGGGGTCAACTACAGAAGATATGAATCGACAGGTGTGGACTGGGTGAGTTTAAATGAGTTAAGAGTGATGAAACGATGAGACTTACATTGTTGAATCCAACAGGTCTCAAAGTAACTGGAAGGAGGAACGAATGGGTAGGGGGAATGTGTTTCTCGTGACGCTGTTTATTTCGCCATCCGCATCAGAGCAGCCCACTTTCAAACTTAAATTCAACACCATAGGCACTAGGAATACCGTTGTTCCCTCAAGTCAGCTTGTTGTGGGCGAGGGGCGGCAGGTCGTCTCCTTTCCCCCCAACAACACGCAGGATATTCTCGCCAGAAGTGTGTTCGTAGCGGTGGTCGCTCCGCCGAGCGGAGGGCCATTTCAAATGACGCTGAAGTTCCTCGACCTCCCAGGCACGCCGCCAGACTCCTGCGACAACGCATTCCTTGTTTCGTTGCTTGAGGAAGGTCCCACCGGGCTTTCCTTCAAACGAGTCCCTCCGTCTGCTTTCAAGTGACCGCAAACTTCTACGCATCCCAAATTCAGCTTCCTTCTTTTTAATGGTTGTTGATTTCAGGCGGTGTGGCCAGCCCGGCGCGTTTTCTGAGCCCATCGGCAACGGCAACACAACCGTCGCCATCGTCAAGTTTTTTACTTACAATGGGAGTGTCGGCAAGGGATTTCAAATTGAAATTAACTGAGGGCCTTACATTAATTTAAACCTTCCAATCTTTGTGTTAAAGCATGTTAGAAATACTCCACAAACAGTCCGTTATTGGTGTTGGTGGTGTCCTTCGGCTTTGTAGACTACAAGGTCTTACATTATATTTAGGTAAACTAAATATGAAAGTGTAACAATATTCGATGTATAAATAGTATTGCATGTCAATTAAAACTCATCAGTCAGTTAGGGAGAAGTGAATCTTTTCAGCACCAAGGAGGGTCTGTTAAAGCACCCCAGAAAAGACGCATTAATGCACCCCGGGGCTCGTTTTAATGCTCTCAAGGGTGTATAAAAGCACCCTTTGGTACCAATGGAAATTTGATTGACGGGGTGCGTTTAAGCTTGCACACGCTATCAAGATATTTTTTCATAAATGTTTATTAACCAATATAAATGTATACAATATGCTTCAAAAATGAAGAAAATCCTTAATGCATGATTTTCATAGAAGTTTTTCACAAACTTTTAAAGGAGTGAAGACTAACCATATTGTAAATGCCAATGATGAATATTTCACACAATTTCTCGTTTAATGAGCATGTACGAACCACAAGCTCTTCTCTCTCTTCGACTGTATTAGCAGGGGTAGAATGAGATCACTACTGTACTTGTAATGTCAGACAAATCTCAGAAAAAAAATTTTATGTTCACAGATTGTTCACAAATTTTCAAGGTCTCTTAGCTGAAAATAAAATAATACCCACCACACCGAGTTCTGAGCGTACAAGAGTCCTTAACTCTCAAGAACCATCCCCAGAAACTGAACTATAAAGACAAAGAGACTGCAGTTCAGAACTCTCTTCATCATCAAGAAAGTGTTACTTCGCCAGGAGACCCGATAGTGATGGAAGAATCAGCAATGAAGGTGTTATTCGAAAATCTTCTAAAAGAAAGTGAGCAAAGAACAAGAACCGTAATTGAAGAGAGCGAAACAAGAATAACAGCAAAATTAGATCAATTTGAGAACATCAGTGACCAAGTTAAAGAAATCCATTCTACGGTTGGTGTCCTACAAGGTAGCGTAGGCAGAATTACGAAGGAACAGAAAAGAAACAATTTCATTGTTTTCGGACAACACGAGACTCATCAAGAGAAAACTTCAAGAAGAAAAGAGAGAAGAGAAGAGAAGAGAAGGCCTGGTAAATTCACTAAAACTACCCTACATTGACAACGATGATGCCTTTAGGCTTGGTAAGCCAACCAGGTTTAAAACCAGACCTGTTCTCATCAAACTGTTGCGCTTCTACGAAAAGCAGATTATCCTTGACCACGCAAAAAACCTACGGGATTCAGGACTATCCATCTCGAGTGACAAGGACAAAGAAACCAGAATTGCAGAAGCTGCGTTAAGGAAGGAGCATCAGGATCTCATGAAAGACAACCCCAGCCTCCGCTTTCGTTCTCACAATGATACACTTATTGCTTGTGATGGAACCAGCTCACAACGCTTTCACTATGACATCAAATCAAAATCTGTAGTGACTTCCTCAACTGACACATCACGAAACATGGAAACCTGCAGATACAGCCGGCCTTCACAGCAACATGACTACGACCAACTCAATATAATCTCATGGAATATCTCGGGACTTCTCAACAAGAATGCCTCCTTCATCACCAGCCTATTACGTAACAAACCGACGATCTTTTGCCTTTATGAGACATGGCACACATATACATTCGAAAATAGGTTAATTCAAAATAATTATCTTATCCACGAAAACTTCGGCACTAGAACATCAACAAAAGGCACATATACTAAAGTATACTTACTAGGAATAGAAAACAGCTATGGGTTCAACTACGAAATAGTCAAGGAGACACAAGAATTAATCGTTATGAAATTGTCTAAAAACAAACTGCACCTACACATCCTTTCCTGCTACATTCCTCCTAGCAGTCCAACTCAAATCTTCTCAGTATTTGACATGATTGAAACCTGCGTAAGTAACACAATCTACATAGGTGACCTTAACGCTCGAATCTCTAATTTCCAAACTCATAATTTACAGCACGACACGAAAAGAAACTCAAAAGATAAGGTCACAAACACAAGAGGTAGAGAATTAATGCGATGTCTAGACGAATCAAACTTCTATGTTTTAAATGGAGACTCATGCTCCGATCCTCATGGTGAATGCACTTTTTCCTCCAAGTTAGGAAATAGTGTAATTGATCTATGTTTAGGCACCAAAGACCTAAGTAACATGATTAACTATTAGATGAGATAGAGTCCTCTCATCATCCAATTATGCTAACAATAGAAGGTAGACAGATAACTAGGACTAGCTTAGATTTTTATAAAATGATATGGAACCCCTGACATAACTGAGCAATTTCGTGCATCTCTTCACCATAAACTCAGTACAGAAGACAGCAATGGTTTAGATATTAAACTTTCTGTAACCTAATGATAAGCTCTTCCAAAAATATTGGTATTCCAACAATTAAACGACTCGGTAATGCTAATTCTAATTTTGGGCCCAAATGGTTCGATGATTCATTTGTCAGTCGTAAGACAGATGCAAAGACACTACTAAGAAAATTCAAAAAATCAAACTGTCCTTCCATGAAAGAAACATTAAAATCTAAATATCTTGATACTCAGAGAATCTACAAAAATTTCATTAACGCCATAAGATTAAAATACTTAAATTCTATTGATATAAAGCTATATGAATCAAACAATCCTAAGGAATTTTATAATTCCTTATCTTATTATAGACCTAAAAATCAAAACTCAGGTCAAAAATAGTGCGTTACCCCGTCTCAATTCAAAGATTTTTACTCTGAGCTTTTCTCATGTAACAGTCCTAATACGCCTCCACCTGTAGACAAAACTTGTGAAATTATGAATGAAAATATGAACTGAACTTTACTGAACTTAACATCTCAATTAAATCGCTCTCAAAGAAAAAGGCAGCAGGCCAAGACACAATTATCAACGAACTATGGATCACTTTGGACACATGTCAGAGACTAATACTATTGGATTGCATAAATGAATCGTGGTGAAATAACTTAATTCCTAACTCTTGGTCGGAAATAACTATAGCACCTATCTATAAGAAAGGATGTAAAACAGAAGCAGGAAACTACAGGCCAATTTCTTTGGTGAACACATGTTTAAAATTGCTTACGTCAATGATGACAAATAGACTAACAATATGGTGTGATAAAAATAACAAAATCGCCGAATTTCAAGCTGAGTATAAAAAAGAAACCGGGTATGAAAATCATGTTTTTACTTTAAATGCAATTATACAAAACCATCTTAAAAACAGGAAAAATGTCATATATGGATTGTTATAGATTTAAGTAAAGCTTTTGATACCATAAACCACGAAAAACTATGGGTTTAGTGACACAAATTAGGATTAAGTACTAAGTTTATAATTGTAGTAAAAAATATGTAATCGCATGCAAAAGCTAAATCGCGCACACCTCATGGTGAAAGCGAGTTCTTCAGTATAAAAAAGGTGTCCTACAAGGAGAATATCTATCTACAAAACTTTTCACCCTCTTTATTGACGATCTTACCTCTGTACTCCACAACTCTAACATTCCTAGCATTAAAATTGGAAACAAAGACGTCCATCTCCTAATGTATGCCGATGATATTGTTTTTTTGGCCTCAAATGTTGTTGACTTGCAATCCAAAATCGATTTAATTGCGAAGTACTTTGTATCAAATGATTTAAAGGTGAATTCAGATAAAACTTAAATTGTCTTATTTAAATATGGCAAGCCTAGAAATAGTTCATGTAAGGTATTCTGGGGTGAGAGCGAAATCGAATATGTAAAAAATATGTTTATTTAGGGGTGACCTTTTGCTCCAACTTCAATACAACTGACGTCTGCCTAAACTTTATAAAGAAAGCTAGAAATGCCGAGAATCAGCATTTCTCTCTGATGTATCGTAGCAAAATCACGACGCTCAAAACAGGATAGCTCTGTATAATAGCCTAGTAAAATCAATGCTTTCCTACTGTTCCTCAATGTGGGGAATTGACAACACAGAAAAGCTGGAGGTATTTCAAAATAATTTCCTACGCAGGCTTTTTTGGCTTCCTAAAAGCACACCTAACTGGTTTGATCGATTAGAAACAGGTTGTTGTTCCATAACTGTCGATATTATAAAGAATTTACTTTCTTTCTGGAAAAGGCTAAGTAACAAACCAAAAGATACTCTTATACTATGTTGCTACAGCCAGCTAAAAAGCCAAGTTGAAAATCAAAGCATGAAGCATAATTGGTACAGAAGCTTCCTATGTCTATAAAAGAGCTGGAGTAATGACGAACTTGTCAATTCCCTATATTAAAGAAGCCTGCTAACAAATTAGTCGCACAATTAAAGAGAAATCCATTAAAAATGATATTATTCGTATGCAAGGTAGTCAGTCAAACCCACTTTATAAAGAGATCCGTACAAATATCTCCATAGAAGGATTCCTAAACATCAAAATGCCCTGGACGCATACCACACTAATTACTCAAGCAATAAGAAGCAATTGTTCTAAACTACTTAGAACTTAACTTAAGGAACTAGAATTCTTTTATGGTAAAACAGCAGATAATATATGTGATTTATGTTCTGACTGCAAAATAGAAAACTGATCACATGTATTATTTGAATGCTACAGGTATAAATTGTTAAAACTATTCTTACTAAGCGATAACCTTGTACCCAAAGGCCTGAAAGAATGCTTGCAATTTGTTACACAAGTTGATGAAAAAAGACCGAAATGTATTTATGTACTCGCAATAGCGATACTCAAACTGCGAAATACCCTGTGAGTGTCCTGAAACTCTACCTTATTGAAACCTGCATTTATATTTATTATCATAGTAAATGAAGAGAGGAATCTGTTAATTATAAACCACACAGTAATCTCGTATTTTCATGATTGTAAAGGCCACTGGCTGTATCAATCCAAAAAATAAATAAACTATCTATCTATCTATCTATCTAATATTTCACACAATTATTTGGCACTAAAAAGAATACCTTATACCTTCAAACAATTGTTTACTTGTAGACAATTATTAACCATTGACATAAGGTTTCGATCACTTATTTTTGTTGAAAAAGAAATAATTTACAATTTTGAGACAAAATTTCATAATCCATGAACTAAGCACAGTAATCAGCAGCAAACCCAAATGCAACCCAAAAGCCACATAGTACGTAATAACATCGGATAAAGGCACAAATTCGGCAAGCACTGCGAAGGGTTGATTGACAATTTGAAGTTATGTGTGATTTCAAACGTTGGATAGATCTGGTTGAGTGCATCGAAAACACACACCCACCCAGACAACACATACTCACGATCTTGGTTGGATTGAACTCGGGTTAAAAACCAATTCAAACTGAAATCAAATCCAAAAACTGCCACTGTGAACATTACCTCAAGTGCCAATCTTCATGGTCGAGCAATTTCCCCAACAAGAGAAACTTTCGATATCTCGCTTATACTTCTTACTCAACAAGTAACCTCGCAAGTACAGATATGATGCTGTATGCTTCATCACCATTTTCCTCTCCTGCTCTGTAGGTCGTAACTCGATTATTATGAAAAGCACAACGGGATAGCAACAAGCACGACGAATCTGCCGTAAATCATCGCAATGGACAACATAAAATATTTTGAAAGAATGGCGACTTGTTTATTGCAGGAAGTATTGCTAAACTGAAAATGAAAGGGCTGAAACAATTGTTAAACACTGCTAAATGAATACCCGAATAAAACAACTCTGGGAAAATGCAGACCGTGTCGAACAGCGGGTTAACAAAGCTAAATGCGTAGGTAGCTTCGATGGCCTTGCTCGCTTTCATCTGAATTTTCACGAGTGCAGTGACCACATTCCTTGTTGCATGGTCACAACCACGGGTTTATTTGTCGCCCGTTATTGGTTCAGCCAGCACTGCTTGCGTGGAAACAACTGTAGTTGCGAGACAAAAAAATAATTGTAATTTTTTATCCGCTGCGTTAATCAGTCGAATCATGCTCGTTATTCTTCTCAATAATCTCAGCTCGGGACATAAGATGCGCTGAATACTGACAATTATAATGGTAATAGCCCAGATAATTGGGCTAGCCCAGATACGCGATATCTTTTTCTGTCCTTCGATCGTCTTATTTGATTCACTCAAAAACTGCTGCATCAACATCCATACAATTTTACATACTGATTCGAATGGCGATTTAATTTTTTCTGCCAACCAATCAATATCTCAGGTTCACAAAATACTGGAAAGCGGGTTTTACAAAAAACTTGCTAAATCTAATATTTATTGTGTTTTGTGAAAAAAAGAAATGATACCGTTTTAGAACATAAAGTATTTTATTCTGACACGGAAACATTCTTTCATGCGCACGAGAGGGATTTTTTCTGATTAAGCGATCTAACAGATCAACCATTTGTGAACAAGGTACTG
>JAQGBV010002232.1:0-12212 GCA_034698685.1 Isotomurus pseudopalustris | reverse complement strand
TGAATATAATAATGCTTACACCGTGTGTAATAGTACAATGTAGTTTTACGCTTAGTGCCTAAATCATATATTATTGTTATCGGAATAGGGGCTATCTGTCTCAAGGAAATATCGTATGCAGCAGCATCGATTATACTTGTTAATTTTTGTTTTCCTTTAACTGTATATAATATCTCGATCAACAATTACTTTTTGGGTTATTAAGATAAAGACTCCTATCTATTTACCACGCAGAAAATAGATTGTCTTTGTGCAAGTGATATTTATACTGAAATTTCTGTGGATCCATACCCTCTTAAATTTTGCCCTGTTGATCTCTTTATATTCATGCATTGAATTGAAATTAATTGTTATTTATCTTGGAAAATCTACCCGCAATTTCAGTCTACCGTAAAAATTATTCTGTTATATGACCGACAGAGTACAAACATCCTTATAATTCCTAATACATACTCTTTGTTTTTTATTAACAAATATAAGACTTGAGTATACTCGTCCTCATTTTTGTTTGCATAAAAGTATTAGTTTGATTTTATACGTCTAAGTCTAAACAGTAATTAGTTATATTTTCCCTTAAAGCTATCGCTCCCGTGACTTCTCGCCTGCCAAAAGCTTCGGCAGAAAATGGTTAAAGCTAAACAACTGGACCATGGGAATTATTTCATGCTTTTCGTAGGACCGGATTTTTAATCACCTAAGATGGGCTTTTTACTTAAATGTGTTTTTATTTCATTCTTTTCATCTCTTTACTGTCGATAGCTCGTACGGCCGATGACTAACTGTTGAAGTCGCTTTAATTGGCGATACATTAATGCTCATGCATGTAAACTTTAAACTTCAGAGAATTTCAGAGAAAAAGAATTTTTCAGAACACGTAACGTGGTGGATGAAAACTATACGAGTTCTCAGCCAATCGATTTTAATAATTATAATGAAGTTCCGGAGCAATCGTGTGGCAATTATTTTCGGCTTGGGGGTGAATTCATTCTTAACTTTAAAGGAGGCTTTTTGGATTTTTGCCTCACCTAAGTGATCAGATCAGTTTTAAGTTACTTAAAGAGCAAATTTTAAGGATTCAAGAGCCTGCCAGCTGAGACAACTCCTTAACAACAACAACAACAAATTTTACAATCTGATTTTTGTTACTAAGGAGACCAAATTTGGATATTAAGGTTATGATTCACCTGGAACTTTTGCCAGTTTACTCTTTGCAAAAGAGATAAGTAAAATTGGTTGCTTAGCTAACGAGATATTAGAGGAGGTACCAATGCCTATGCCAACCACACATTTTCAAAAAAGGTCAATTGGTGCATTTAGAAAAGTCCTTGAGTTTCTAACCGATTTTGACTAGGTTTGTTTTAAAATGCGTAGGATTAGTCAAGCAACTTTTGAGAATTCAAGAGCTTTGCAGCTTAACTAAGCCTTTAGCAACAAAGAAAATAAATTTTAAATATGCATTTTCGTTGCTAAGGAAATCGAAAATTGCAGAAAAAAGTAAAATGGACCTAGATTTTTGTCATAATTCCTATTTGCAAAAGAGATGATCCGAATCGGTCGGATAGTTTTCGAGCATTGATTTCCCGATCATTTTGGACTTGGGGGTGAATGCATACTTAGCTGTAAAGGAGGCTTTTGGATTTTTGCCTCACCTAAGAAAAACCAACTGAGAGAGACGAGCTCTGTTGTACTCCATGCATTCTTCTAACGTAGACACCGAGACTCGTTTAATGGCCTCCATTCTCCTCTCTCGTTTCTCATTCTCGTTTACTGTTATTTCACACAACGACAACACACAGGCAGAAAAATATTAAAATGACACTTCCAAAAATAAATGTAACGTGTGCAGAGCACTGATTTTAGTATTTACTGTTTTACATTTTTGATGTAATGCTACCGGTTTCGTACTAGGGCTACTAGAGTAGTCCGTGTCCCTTGCTATGGATTGAACCCAACTAGAGTCACTAGTGTTGGTGCTATGACTTTTAGTGACGCTGGCATCTAAGAGATGACAGGAGATTAAGCACAAAAAACAAAAAATAAAAACAATCAATTTCAAGCTAAAATAAGTTGGTCTGAAACAGAAATTATGACATTGTTAATGTTGTACCGTTGCATTTATTCTTCGTATTAATCCCAAAATTAATTGGTTAACTTTGCAACCTCCATAATACCAAGAAAACAGGTGAAACAATTCAATTGGACTAATACTATCTGGTTTCCTTCTTCGTTCCTGGAATGGCACTTGATTCAGACCTTCTCGAGCTTCTTATCGCCTACTCTGCAATCTTCTATTCTTAAACCATTTCTATCGAAAAATATAATACGTTAGGAGGTTTTTTAATATTTTATCGCATGAATTGAACATTGGACGTAAGAGGACTTACTTTAACTTGCGACAGGGACAATCCAGTGACATGAACCAACTATTTCAGACGTTTGGGGAAACTGAATGAGTTACCTCCCAAGCAGCAAACAGAGCTTCATACGAAAAGCTGGATCGCTGGGCTGGTTTTTGGAAAACTTTGACGAGTTCAGATTGATTTCTTTTGTTAATTCTTGTTCCTTTTGGCTTAGCAAACTGAGCGATTTTTATCATGAAGACTTTCGTCGTTATTTCGGGAATGTTGAGCCGCCAGACGTTCTACTGCCTCTTTATCAAATATGTAATCGACTACATAAATCATCGGGTTATCCTCTTCTATAACTCCTAATATGCATGAACAACGAATATATCATTAAATTATCGAAATCATGGAGCTACGCAAAAACTAAGCATAAGCTTTCTATGACGTCTTATATTTTGGACATACTTTTCATTGAATGAAATCGTTAATTATATTTACTTTTGTGTTAATAAATTATGAAAATTTTTTCTTCGTATTATCAATATCATATGCAACGTAGTCCAGATAATGTGTTATGACTCAATTTATTCGGAATAATGTAATTATATTTTATAGTTTATTTATACTTCTAAATCATCACACTACAACAGGGAAAATCAAAATTTAACTACAAATAAGATAATATAATTCTGTAGATTTAAAAAATATTATATTCATTGCCTTTCAGCCTTTTGGTTCTATCTTATACCCAACTTGTATATCGGAGCATCCACTTGTAGTTTGATATTTTACTTCACACACAAAAACGCAGTCGTCATCGTCTCTTTCGTGGATAGCAGCAGCGATGACTTTAGAAGCTGTCGAGCTATTTTCATGTTTGGACTTGTCAAGATTATGTTGACTGGTGTTTGTCTGACTATGAGTGACGTCACTGGAACAACTTGGCTTACACTCTTTGAATCTGAACGTGTCTGTGACATTCAGACTGAAAGGAACCATTCCTACAAGGATTTTTTAATTTGTAGTGATGACTGCTTTAAGACCGTAAAGTTTAATAAGTAACAAGTAAAGCAAAATTACCTTTCCAATTTTCCACAGGAGTGAGACCTAGTGACGTCATAAATAGCAATTTGGATCGTTCGCTTCTCCACGCGTCAGTCGTCTGATCAACCATTTCTACAGTTCGGGAAATTCTTAATGATGTTCCCGATTCCAAGCCTATCAGTAAGATTATACACATATATATTTAAATCTACCAAAACATGCTGTAAGTTTTAAATAAATCAATATTAAGTTAAGATAAATTACGAGATTCCTTCGCATTAAATAGCACCGTGTGGAATTTTCTACGAAGAGAGGTTCTGGTAGCGGACCTTTTGGAAGATGGTATCGCCTTCACACGCGTCCTCTAAAATACCAACGTTATTTTTGTCAATCCAATTTTTTGATTGTTACATACATTCAATTTGAATTACTGAGTCAAATAAAAAAGTAAAATAGCACCAAAATCTTACCTTCATGTTTTGTAGTTTAGCTTAAAACAAATTTTCGCATCACACGGAACCGAAGTGTTTACAAATATATCAAAGCAAAATATGTACTTTTTTCTTAGTTGTGTTATATTTTTTGGCTTATGAGCGAAGAAATCACAGTGCGCACAGTTAATTATGTTTCTCTTCTTGGTTTTTATCCAATGTGTGCACAGCTGCTGATGTGAGATACTACTCACTCTCTGCGTAGTAGTTGTTACTGGTTGGATCAGAAATTACTCCCGAATGTTCTCAGTAGGAAGAGATCGAGCATTATTTTTGAAGTTTGGCAGGGTCAAATTGGGAGTTGCGCAGTTTCCATTCAACATCTTTCATGCAGTACCATAGATGGCGTTGAGGATAACCAGTCACAAGAGGGTTTTTGACATCATAACACCCTCTGTTGGCAAGAAAATAAAACATGTGCTAAAGACTTTCTCAAATAATATATTTATAAGGGTTTCAGAACCAGGCCTGCGACATACAGCCTTCTATCAACTCAATCGATACTCAAAACAAAGTAATGTAATTTCAAAGAGGTTTCTAACTGTAAGAGTAGCATGTAATTGAATTTACTGTACATAGATATCAACAAATTTGGTAACTATAATTTCACTTGAAATTGAACTGATAGTTACCAAATCTCACTGAAATTGAACTTTTGTTAACCAAGACTTGAAATCGTAAATCAAAGGTAATTTAATGTTTTCCCGAAAACTATTACTATTCAAGAGTTTTGTTATGGTCGTATGGACGTGTGGAATAAAATCAATTTAACAATAAAATAAGATGAAAAAATCCTGTAAATATGACGAATTCAGCCATCATAGGCACCACAGACACTATTTCAGCTAAGGTCAGCATAGAATAAAGACCATACAAGAAACAAATCTCATAATATTCAGCCAGTTTTAGCCCAGGAATTTGGGCTTATAGGAACACGTAATGTGTCCGGCCGTCTGACCGTCTGTCCGTTGGATGTGTCACGATTTACTCAAAAACTAATAAAGGTACGGCCATCAAACTTGGGAATGTGTTTAAAAAAGCGATTTCATTGTGTCTTTTGAAAACTAAACTCCGCTACTTTACTTAAGTCACCCGTGGCCAATGCTTAAGTCCGAACATACAGAATTTGCTGAATTCTGTTAATCAATATATTTCAGGTGTTTCGCAACCAAAGGATAAAATATTTTTTTCAACTATTAACGACGTCAGCCCTTGTGAATTATAACTGATCACTTGACACATAGGTGTATTATTAGCTATAGAAAATAAACTTAAGTCCGTTTCTAAGAAGCACCGTAAAGTTTGTTCCGAGCAGATTTCTGCGAATATGCATCCGATCGAGTACAAATTTTGAACCAATGCACCTCTGCATGGTATATTGTGTCTATCAAAGATGAGTTTGCTACATTAACTAACGAGACCGTGTAGGGTGATGTTTTTACTCAAAAATAGTTATTCTCACTTGAACTGTAATATCTTCCTTATCCAATGAAATTACTAACTAAACGTAGTAGTTTTTTAAAGTTCAACAGTTGTCGCTAACAAATAAAGCCACAGCATTTCTGAACTTCATCGCAACGATTACTTAATAAATAATAAAAAATGCATTCCTAAGGAAACGGTTTTATAAACTATGTGAGTTGAGCGTGTGTGTGTCTTTCAAATTCCTGGGCTTCGAGAATCTGCTTGGTGTAGGTTTTTCAGTTTTCTGACCATCGTCAGAACAACTTCGACACATCACTGATGTGTAATTCACAACATCTCAATTAAATTTTGTACTTGCTTCGCCATGTCATTTATGAAATCAGGAGCGTGAGAAAAATTCTGTAGTCATGTGATTCACAGAAAACTAAAGTAGTTACTGGAAGAGAGTCGAATGCATTTTCAATACTTTACAACAACTACTATTATGTTCGATTATGCTTGCAACTGTAGCAAATGTCCTTCAAATTAAATTCACACTGACTGTTCAATAGAGACACGTTATCTATTGAACAATCAGTGTGAATTTAGTTTAAAGGAAGTTTTAGGGGGTTAAAAACGATGTGTTGTTACATTGATACTGAAGGAATTGCAATCTGGCCCCATTTCATCGTCCTTAAAACTCAATTTGCACTGTTTGCAAAGAACGGCATGGATAACTCAATTTCTGTTCTATTTAGTCTGTACAAGTCTTAGAGACACAGATGTTCGCTTGTAAGATTTACTGAACTTACATATATTTATTCATCGTTTTGAGTCAACCAAGTAATAACTGGAATCTCAATAATTCATAATATTTTGAATGTTTGGTAAAGTTTACTCATCATAAGGTTTAATACAGCTCATAAGCAGCAAACAATCCCTTAAGTTTCCTTATCAATACGTCATAGTAACATTTGAAGGAATTTGCAAAGAGGATTAGTGAAGTTTAATTATCGTAAGGGACAACACTGTCTGAAGAAACACGCAATTCATTATGTCTTTTCTTAAACAGAACTTTATAATGGATTAGAAAAAATCGATGGATTAATTGTTGTACCTTCAAATATTTACTTTGAATAAAAGTAAATATGACCAAGGCAATCTCACCTACAAAGCATACGGCACTTAACGCTAAGCCACCAAGCAGGTATAAAAATGTAACCAGAATATTTCCATCTACCCTTGTCTGCTCCAAATTATGACTTACTACCTTTTCTACAGTCCGGTTGCGAATGTCAACCCAAAACTGAGGAATTCCAGATTGTCTGAGAACGCTCACACGGTTTAATACCTTCGATTGAAACCATCCTGTAATTCTCCACCCTTTAGCTTGACTTACCAACGCTTCTGTTCCAACGAATGCATTTCCAGTATGGTTCTTTCTCAACGAAACCCAAGTAGGTTCCATGAAGACACTTTTCCATCCCAGAATCGAAGTTTTATTGCAGACATCTATCAATTTCTGCCCGACACGCTTTATTCTGGATTTTCTCATCATCATCATTTGAAGAGCAAAGATAATTGGGGCAGGTTTACTGCCAATTTCCAACAAAAGAGGATGAAACTTAGCTGCGTCAACAATATGTCCTAGTCGTTGTTCAGATACCAGAACCTTTCCACTTTTAATTACATCGGTGAATTCCGACTTCGCGTTTGATCTTACGTATTTTAAAATATCAGAATTTGCTGTAGTATCTTTGTTGTGAAATATATCATACTTATCCTCAATCAGCTGATCAAAATTTTCGAAGGGTATTGATTTAAGGGAACTAATCAATCTGTTAAGGTGCACCCCTTTGTATGCATTTGAAATTACCACACCAGCTAAGATGGTAAGCCCACAAGCTGCATAAAGTGACTTTCTGCCCTTCGAATTAACAGCTCGCATATGAGACTGCTCCAGTAGAACCACCACTCCTACGAACATGGATTCTCTGATGTCAACTAAAAATGATCCCGTTTTAAATTGCGCTTCTGCTACTGTGAGTGCAATTGGCCACATGAGGATGAATATCAAAATGTACATCCACACGTACCAATCAAACGCAGCGAAAAGAATAAGTAAAGAGATTACATGAGTCCTCGGTGGACCACAGCTTAAGAATGTGTAATAATCCTCATCGAAAATCATACTATTATGGACAACATGCATAACTGGAGAAATTGATACGCTTGGGCTAACAACATGCATTAACTTTCTTGTGGTTTCTAAGCTAGCAAAGTGTGATGATGGCCACCCGGACGGTTCACAGGAGTCATATCCATAATCAAGCCCTCCCGAAGAGTTAGGAGAGACAATGTGAATAAATTCTAACTTTATGTAAGTATGCATTGAATCGGTTTTTGAAAGCCGGGCAAGATTTAAATACTGTGCGAGCGTGAACGAGAATGAATTTGATTTTTCCAAAGATATCCAGTGTTGGTATTCTGTGGTGACGCGTTGGGTCCCTTTGACACCCCACTGTCGAGGTGCATATCTTAACGCAAGTACGTCAGTTTTTTTCCTGAATTCTGGGCCGTTGTTAAGTTCAAAGAAGGTAGATGTGCAAACATCGCAAAATACGCAAACGTATTCCGGATTCTTTAGTTTTACAGTGTACCCACGAATCAATTGGTTCGATCGTCTCAAGGATACTTTGATGCGTATTATAATGCTGGAGTGTTTATTATGCAAAGAGCGTCGTCTGTTCAGTTCCCACCTGTACTGCGATTGACGTGTTGTATTTGTGAAGCAAACGTGAATGAAATATGTTGGTCGAGAGCCCATTCCCAGTGGAGCATTTGGATCTACAAAGCAGTAAATGAAGTCAATTTTATATATTACATCACTTCAGAGTTACTATAATGACTTACATTTTTCTGAAGAATGAAAGTATTGAGCGTCAAAAATGTCGGGTTCTTGGCTAGTGCGCAGGAAATCGTAAAGGTAAAAATGAAAGGCATCTCTAATTTCCGGGTAGAACAGGTCAAACTGCGCGTAGCAAGACCAGCGAGCTCTTAAAGAACGCGCAATATGAATTTTCTGAACCTTTTGTGCAGAAAATGTTTTTCGGTTGTGCCAGTTTTGAACCGTTTCAATAGAAGCCTTATGCAACTGAACCTTTATACTTCCACCGAACGTAGTTTTCCTTTTATAAGGCTTCGTACCATTCTCACCGTCATTAAAGACATCATATCGAGTTATTGTAGCAGGATTAGAAAGAGGTTCGATGTCCAGACCCTGAAAATTTTGAATGTTAATCAAGCATCTTGTAAAGTGAAGAAGGTAGTCGTTAAGGTTTGTAATTTTGAGGTTTTCAAAAATTCTCTTTAGGGGCCATTGGGTTTTAAAAGGAGCTTTAAGCAATTTCAGTGCTTCGGTTTCTCCGTTCATCCAGATGTGTTGAAATGGTATGTGACATTTGACAAGATATAGGTTTACAGACAAAATTAAAGCTGCGAGTAGAACCTTCTTCATTTTGAAGCTGCGGGGTCAATTTCTGTGGAATAAAAATAACGTTGAGAGCACAGAGAATCTTACTTAGATAATATACATAGTTATTGGATTTATGATGAAATATTGTTGAACGTATAAAACACTCGTTGAAAAGTTGTACCCTCAGAAGACTGCGTAATTGTTTTGTACCGCTTTCTGGAAACCGTGAATTCGGTTTTAGCAATTTTGCAGCGTTGTCTGCTGTCTATCCAATCCAGTCACTCTGTCCGTCATTTAAAAAGATTTGCGATGCGCGTATAGTTGAGAAAAGACTGCTTTGCAACTCTTGTGGGCATTACTTAAATAATTTATGCATCAATTCATCCATTTAAAGCTCTCAGTGGAATTGATGACGTCAAAATAAATTTCAAGGACTGACTATATGATTTATTCCAAGCTTAAACCTTCTTGCTAATAGTTATTTGATGCTATAAATTATTCATAAGAAAGAGGAGAATGTGCTTACCTCCATTTGTGAAATTATAAATGATGTATTAAATTTTTGAAGTTCTGTTGTATCATGTTTGTAGGGCGCGCAGGGAGATGATAAAAATGAAATTAAATAATTTACAAAAAACTACTTCTATGTCTCTCGTATGACATAAATCGGGTTTAGAACAAAGTTAATAGATTTATTAGCACGTCGAATATTAAATTGGAAGACAAATAGAACAAGTAATAATTGTATGATGTAATGTAGAATATTGATCTAGTTTGTCTTCAATCAATAGCTTCACATTTAAGTGTTCACCGAATTTAATCTTGAATCCTAACACGTGCATAGGAAAGTGGTGCGTCATCAGGTGAGCTCCAATGAGCAAACACATTTGAATAATTTAAGAAGCAAGCTACTCGAAATATTGCAAACGAAGAAGTTGATTTTAATTAATTAATCTGAGCAAATAAATACACGTCAGTTGTATTCTTTATTCTTCACCGCATTGGTTCATTTATCACATTTATTACAATGATTCCATATTTTAATTACTGTTTAATTAATTAGTTCACAATTTGTAATTATTCACGGGTCAGGGGGGAGCGGTTTTTCCTTCCATGTTCCAATTTTCTTGTGATATCCCCAGTGGGCCTTGAGCTCACAAACGTTGTCCTTCTTTCCGCGATGGCTTTTCTTGTGGAGACGCAGCGACTCCTTCGTCGACAACACTTTTCCACACTCCTCGCACACAAACTTCGACTGTGTGGAGGGACGTGGAAGGGACTGGATGTCTTGGCGATGTTTCCGCAGACGTAGGAACGTATCTCGGCACTCCGTACATTTTTGTCGCTGGAGGAGTCCACCTGGAAGAGCATATAGTCGACCGCGCTTGTGCTGTATAACGTTCTGTCGGATGTCCTCTCCCAGCTGAGAGCTGACTCCGCCGTGGCTTGTGGACCTTCAGCTCCATTGCGCCCTGGTGGCGCTTCCGAGCAACTCCCGGTGTGTCGACACACAGTTGACACGTCGCAGTTGACGCCTCCTGTCGTGTGCATCACTTTGAGGTGTTCACGCAACTCAGCTCCACTGGGAAGTTTGAGAGAATGTGGGACACTTTCAAAGTTTCAATTTTTTAAATCCATTCTTAAGTAGGTTAAAAACACTTGCCTTAAGTTGCATACGAAGCATTTGAAAGTAGTTCTCCCGCCTCGGCTTGTTTGTGTGTTTCCTGGCAGGTGAGAGCTTCTAAGGTGCCGGTGAACTGGGCGCCGCAGGTGTCGCTGGGATGGACGAACTGTTCGGGGTGGTTTTGTCTTTCGTGTCGTTTGATCTTGACACACAATTTCTCACAGTCGCTGCTACAAGCATGCACCAACCTCAGCTACAGTCGTCAGCAGTGTGGAGGACACTCGCGTCATTTCACGCCTGCTTGGGAATCCTCTTTCTTGCATTCGTCTTCATGTTACTCAACGCAGTGCAACCACTGCCTGCTTTATTTCAGTGAAGGTGGTTTCTGTAGTTCCTCGTCGGAAGGGAAGCGTAAAGCCTTCACTTGCATGCAACCAACAGCCAATCTACAACATTCTTCTCCTGCCTTCAAATCGAACTAGTGGCTAGCGGCATTCGGCAGAGACACAGAAACTTGCTAAATGTCTTGCTCAATTCGTTCAAAACTGTGAACTGTGAATGGTTTTTTATACAATACCAAAAGAGATTCTCGCAACACTCACCTTTCCACCGCATCGTTTATTTTTGTAGTGTTTTATGGTTGCTGTGCCAAAAACTATAAAAAGAAGGGGAAGTACACGAAAGCATGTCTTCCTTCGTGAGATAAGTGACGACACACCAACTGCAAGTGGAGACGTTTCCACGTTCACGTCATCTTAACTTTCCACTTTAAGTGTAAAGAAGGTTTCTCTGGGTGGAGTCCGCTTTTCGAAGCTTTTCGCTTGTTTACTTTTCGACGAGGCAGCGGAAAGTCGACAGGAAGGTCGGCTCAGCAGCTTCTGTCCGAATTGAAAACCCACATTCTTCTCCCGACTCACTTGACACTGACATATTCCATCTGTTTAATTGACATCCACAGTTAATTAATTAAACAATTATGATTAATTGAATAATCTCACTCACTCTCACTCACCTGTCGTTGTCATTCTCTTATTTCACCCACAGCGACTTTGCAATACTTTGCATCCTGTTTATCCGCAGGGTCAGTTGAAAACCCAATTTGGTTCGACTCCAGAGTGTCACTGGATTACCAAGGAATTAAATAAATGATTAATAAATAATTAGTATCAATTGTTGTGAATTAAGTTAAACTCATCTGTCGCACTCTTCCTCCACTTTGAACCACACTGCTGACCTTCCAGCGTATTTCACTTTGACCTTTACCAGGAGGGAGTCCAGTTGTGACTGGAATATGGAACGAATAAGCTACCGCGTGTATCCTAAGAGAAGTAGGAAGTTTACTTTAATAATTAGACCAAATTATGTGGTACTGTATTAGAATAACTAGGCTGTCAAATTCAGTTGATTGAGAATTATATTGCCAATGTATGCGAATGAAATGGGAGGAACCGAAAATCAAATTCATAACCCTCTGCAACTTTAACAATAACCAATTTTTGGAGAATACATGAACAGTGAACGATTAGTTAAATAATTAATGCAGAAATAAAACACAGACATTTTATTTCGCTTTGGATTCAATCAACAGTTTTAAGCAAAAAACGCACAAGGCTTCACTGACAAGGACAAGTGCAAGTGGAATAAATTGATGTCCCATAGCCGCCCATAGGTGCGATGTAGTGGGCGACTAATTAAATTACGGTTTTCCAAAACTGTTTGGCTGCAAGTTACGAGTGCACAGAAGGTGTTTCCAGCTTAAAGAACCATGTTATCGATTTGCAAACAGCAAACCAATTACAAACAATTTGCCTCTGAAAGCACAAAAACCC
>JAQGBV010002231.1:0-12213 GCA_034698685.1 Isotomurus pseudopalustris | reverse complement strand
TTCCCCAGTTGGATCTCAGCAGGCGCGGGAAAGGCTGAGTGCAAATAAGTTTGAATTTCAGTTGAGGTTAATTTTTACTGGAGTCAATTGTCATTTCCAAACAATTCGAAAACTCGTATTTTAATTAGTGGAGTGGTTCATATCCTATATTTTTGGCAGTATTACAGTTACTTAGATAAGTGAGCGAGTTGGTAAAAATGACGTCTATCATCAAGTTTCAAGCGTTGTCCGGTGTCAACGGAGAATCGCCGCCGTGTTACATTCTGCAAGTCGATGAGTTTCGATTCCTGTTGGATTGTGGATGGGACGAGTACTTGGGCATTCCATACATCGACGAGTTGAAAAAGTTAGTTCCTGCATTTGGAGAGATGATGCATAACAGCAGATTTCAATTTTTGGACATAATTATTTTATTTTCAGACACATTCAGAAGATTGATGCCGTATTGATAAGCTATCCAGATTTACTGCATATGGGAGCTTTACCAGCTCTCGTGGGGAGATATGGGCTTTCCTGTCCTATTTACTGCACAGTCCCTGTCCACAAAATGGGCCAAATGTTCCTTTACGACTATTACATCTCACGACACAATGAGGAAGATTTCAAGGAATTCGATTTAGATGATACAGATCTTGCATTTGATTGTATAACGCAACTGAAGTATAATCAAAGTGTTAACCTGACAGGTAAAAATTAATAGTTAGATGACATTGGTAAAATTTACACTGAAGTTTCGTTTTAATTAATTAGGAAGGGGATATGGATTGACAATAACGCCTTTACCTGCTGGACACATGATCGGAGGAACGATTTGGAAAATAATGAAAATTGGAGAGGAGGATATTTACTACGCTGTAGATTACAACCACAAGAAAGAGCGGCATTTAAATGGATGCGAATTAGATAAGATTAGTAAACCATCACTTCTAATTACAGATGCCTTTAATGCAAGCTACGTACAGGATAGGAGACGTACCAGGGACGAAATGCTTTTGAGTAAGTTAAAAATTTCGATTAGTAGCTGAGCTCCAGCATTTTTACTTTAGTGTACGTGAGTAATTGTGAACTGAAATCTGAACTTTATAGCTGGAATTCTTCATACATTAAGAAATGGAGGAAATGTCTTAATAGCGGTAGACACTGCTGGCCGAGTTCTTGAGTTGGCACATATGCTTGACCAATTGTGGCGCAGCAAGGAATCAGGACTAAGTCCATACTCACTTGCTCTGTTAAATAACTTGGCTTACAACGTGATGGAGTTTTCGAAGTCACAAGTATGGTTGAATCCATGCAATTCAAAATCGTAACTATAGTGGAGTAGAACAGTGTGTTGAATAGAAGTTTTTGAACTGTTTACTTTCAGATTGAATGGATGAGTGACAAACTGATGAGAAGTTTTGAAGGTGCAAGAAATAATCCATTTCAATTCAGACATCTGCAGACTTGTCATTCTATCGCTGAGGCACAAAGAATATCGTCTCCTAAGGTTTGTTCAGTCGAACTAGAAGTTCAAGAAAGTTTCTACGAACACGAGTATCGAGATCGACGAGGAAAAGCAATAAGAACAATAGGCGAAAGTAATAAATGTGACAGTTAACACTGTTGTATTTTCATTGCAGGTAGTACTAGCTAGCAGTCCAGATTTCGAATTTGGGTTTGCCAGAGAACTGTTCATGCAGTGGTGTCAAGACAAGAAGAATCTTGTGATATTAACATCACGCCCGGGACCTGGTACTTTAGGAAGATTTTTAATTGACAATCGTCAGCCAGGAAATATAGAATTGGAAGTAAGGAAACGAGTAGAGTTAAAAGGAAGAGAGTTAGAAGATCATTATCGACAGCAGCGAGAACTGGAATATCGAGTAAAAAAAGAGAAAATGTAAGTAACGGTATTATAATAGAAACTGAAACTACAACCTCGCAGAACACTGGCGTTTTCTTGGAAAGTGGCATTAGGTATCACAAATTGAACAATATTTCTTTTAAGGGATTCGTTGATGGATTCCGATGATTCTGACGAAGATGATGCAGATATAAAAATTACCGGCATGTTTCAAGGCAACAAGGTTAGCCATGACCTTTTCATTAAGGCCGGAATGGAAGCGAAAGTGGAATCGGGGCTTTTCAAATCTGCTAAAAGCAAGTACCCGATGTTCCCCTACGTTGAGGAGAAGATCAAATTCGATGATTATGGAGAATATATTAAGTAATTCTAGTAAACGTTTCTGTGCACAAGTCAAACATGGGAGGTAATTATATTCGTGTATTATAATTAGTTTCTTTTTTCCATCTTAGACAAGAAGACTATTTGCTTGTTGACAACATCTACGAAAAAGAAGTCATTGAGAAATCGAGGAAGCCAAGTATGGAGCTCGAAATTGAACTGCCGACAAAATGTGTCAAATCTATGCAAAAGTTTGATGTGCAATGCTCAATCGTCTTCATCGACTTTGAAGGGAAATCAGATGGGGAATCCATTCAAAAAATATTAGAGCATGTGAGTTCTAACTCAAATGTAGTTTGTATGTTTATTGTAATAAGTAACTTAACGAAATATCTAAAAACTAAATAATTAGATGAAACCTAGGAGGGTCATTGTAACACGTGGAACAGAAAGTTCTGTGCAGGCATTAATGACTGTGTGTACTCAAGTGTCACCGGAGACAACTTTGTATGCCCCGAGCCTTCATGAAGTTATGGATGTAACGACTGAGACGCATATTTATCAGGTTGAGCAAGATTGCAATTTATTGATTACGATCAAGATGGACGTACAGATTTATCTAAAATTTATATTTTCAAATGTGTTGTATGTAGGTAAAGCTCAAGGATTCATTAGTTTCATCTTTGGAGCTACAGAGAGGAAAAGATGCAGAATTAGCGTGGGTCGAAGGAGACTTGGTTATGGAATCCGAGACTTTGCATGGGGACAGTAAATCCAACGGTAATGTTTTGAGATTAATACGAAGAGATTTAAGCACCGTAAAGTACAAAGACATTGATGCCTTGTGTTCGCAGATGAGTCGTCAATGGAAGTAACAACTTACGTCGCTTGTCTTCTCCCATCTACATCTGAAGAAGTTATTCCACATGCTACAGTTTTTGTGAATGAATTGAAACTGTCCGACTTTAAACAAGTATTAGCTAAGAACGGCGTTGCATCTGAATTTTCTGGAGGTGTCCTGTGGTGTGCGCAGGGTACAATAGCACTACGCAGAGTAAGACACTGAACTTTGTTTCTTATCCCAACCATACCTGACCTACAAATATCTTGTTTCTTACAGCAAGATGCTGGGAGACTGACCATGGAAGGATGCCTGTCCGATGAGTACTTCAAGATTAGAGAAATGCTGTACGATCAGTATGCTATTTTATAATTGTAAAGTAATAAGAATAACCAACTGAAATAACTAAATAAGACTGATGATTTCATTGTATAATAAAGAATTTGTCAGCGTTTTTATTTTTCTTAGTTTTTTTAGCCGGTTTCACCGGGTCAACAGTTATCATAATAAACTCTAATTCAAAAATTTACGACATTTTTTGGAATTACACGTGCAAGGTAATTTGTCAGATTCTCTGTCAAACTTGTAGTCATACGTAAGTTCTTCCCCTCGTCCAATGTTCTTCAGAGCAAATATCAAAATATGGTCCTTCCCGAGGATTTTGACGCACTTGGATTCACAGTTAGGCTGAAAATTGTATCGAGTTCCTCTTAGTTTATAATTTTTTCTACTGCTGTGCGAGGAAGAAAATTCCATGAAATCTATACTTACATCGCACGAATGGTTTATAAACCTCGCCGCATTTCCTTTCATGGTTGCATCCACCACAAGGTCACGGTTAATTCTGAACATGTAGCAACCCATCCCTGCGTCTTCATATTTTTTTTCTCTCATGTCACATAAGGACGAGCGGATAACCTGAACAATTGGTTAATATAGTGGAATATAAATATGATACAATTCAGACAAAACTTACCTCTCCAGCGTATTCAATCAGCATTTCCCCGACCTCGATATCCCGACGAGCGAACAAACCTCGTCCGTGAATATGGGACGAAAGCACCACTAAATCTTTATTCGAACGTTCTTTTAAATTTCTAAATCTCATAGCTATGGGAAGACCTTTACTTTTAACTGTTTCCTCGAAACTGAAAATTTAATTCACATAAGCACATACATTTTTAGTATATATCATCATCGCATTTAGCACGTACAAGAGTTTAGCAAGTAACTTCTTTACAATCTTACTTCATTTTTGATGCAGGCACATGTCGATGCTTAGATGCCAGCCATCCAAACCGATCGAACGGTTTTCGAGAGCGAAATGTTTCTGTTCGTGAGGACCCAGATTCCGAGATTTTCACGGGTATATCTTCTGCAGCAACGTAGGGTCGACCATGCCTGAAGCGGTGTTTCCCAACCACGCTTTCAACGCCTGGTAGTTGCTCAGTAATGTATTTAATTGCTGGGTGATTTAAGCCTACTTTATCCATAAAGTCGTAATATTCCATTCGAAAACTTTCCGGACTGGTAAGAATTTGAGGATTCTGCATCACCACATGAAATATTTTTTTGGAACTGGAAAGGCAATTAGATTCATTGCTGACTGTATAACTTATTTTGGAACTCTTAGATTCACAAAATAAATCTTCCACAGTAAACTTCAAGTCAATCTTTGATCGATGAACCTATGCAAATTATAAATGGTTGGTAATAATTAACTTCCTCGAAATTTTTTTGCGCATTTGTTGTTACAAGTTGGGAATCACCTTTTTACTAAAATACGCTTTCAATCCATTTCGCATCAAGCCGTTTCCTTTTATATAACTCTGCAGTACAGGTGGCAGGCATGGCATTTCCCAAGAGCTTTCAAATTCATCAATATAGGTTGGAACTATTTCCATCCATCTGAGGAACTCATCAAGCTTATTAAGACTTGCTTTAAAGTCTTTTTTATTAGAGTGATTAATTGTAATACTAAAAGGTTCTACTTTAGAATCACTGAAATTGTCGAAGTAAGATCGGAAATCACCCTCTGTGTTAAGCAAACTCTCTGTCGTGTAGAGCTGCAACGGTCCCTTGGGTATCGCAGCCCAGTCTATTCTTTGAGAAGAATAACTTACAGGCAGCAAATAAAATTTAGAGCCATGGACAGATATAGGAACTATGTATCCCAAATGCTTCACTCGCATTGATCCCACGAATATGCGAAGATTTGACGAAACCAATTTCATTTCCTTCTTCTTAGACGCTTCAAGATCTATGAATACTTTTCTGGTCACCTGTAATCAAAATTGAAATTTTGCTTATTTACGACCTAGCAGCTCAATAGTATACCCCACAAATACAACAACAATTATTGTTAAAAACATTACATGCATATCCTTTTGAATAGAGCCTTTGGCATTCGACTCATGACTAGCACAAAACATGGTTTTATCTTCCATAAGAAAACATCCCGCACTGGTGGCACACACGAAGTGAAAACAACGTTTACAAGATGAAGCACAGCAATTTAAGCTTGCACCAAACTGTTGACAATAATGACACTTCGTTCTTTTGCTTCGGGTCAAAGCTATCTCCGTTTGTTGTAAACCACCGTTGTCTTCTTCCCATACTTCGGATGACCAAATAGCACAATTCACATGAACCCAGTCACCAGGGCCAGCGTAGAGTAATCGACCACACGAATATGTAGGAAAATCGCCTATTTCTCCACAGAATGAACACACACGATAGTCTATAAACTTTCCCTGGTCCCAATACAAATCTTCGAACATAATACAATCGTGGTACACAGTTTCATCGCATGGGTGCGGCAAAATTGTCTGATCTATATCCTCTTCAACTTCTCCATCGACTGTCTCATCAATACTAGTTACCGAGGGATTGAAATGATCTATGTTAGCAGTATTACTTGGTTCGGCTTCAACCAGTGAAGTGTCAAACCATGGGAAGACTTGCTTCATGGCGTCCTTAAAGAAATCTTTGTGTCGTTCGGTACACACACTGTCTATCTCTTGGAAGAAATTTGGTATTAAAGACATACAATGTCTATAGAACTCATTCACGGAACAAAAAGTAACATCCGGACTTCGGTCAGTTGCTCTTCGAACAGCATCGGTGAAAGATACAACAATCCTTGTTGGCGTTGAGAGTTTGGTTGGCGTCAAGAAATCAAATGAAAGTAGTTTGGTAAATGAGCTGACACACGCATCGTTCTCTTGATTTTTCGTAGGAGTTGTTTGAATGATTTCCCGAAGTTCCAAAGAAGTTTCTTGCAGATCAAATGTCTTGCAAGACTCCATGATCACATCTTCAGCCAACGCACAACTGTCTTTCTGTGATACTAATCTTGGACTTGACCTTCTGCTACTTTTACGGTGCTGGAATCCGTGTTGTTTGCTTGTATCCAAATCTTTCAATCGTATTACACATTTCCTAATCTCATACTTTTTAAACAATTCACTATACTGAGATTCTTCATTTATTTCTAATTCCTTCGATAGGTTGGTTTCAGCTGCACTGACTTGAGTAAAACTAACACTGCTAGTTTTTTCGTTTAAAGAGCAGAAGTGACTTCTAGATAAATCAGCTTTATCATTACGAGTAATTTCAGACGATATTGCCTGCATTTTGTCCTGCACAGCTTTCACTTGCTTGTCACTGGGTGCAAAATAAGCGTCAGCAGTTGCAACATTGCAGCCAGAATTTTCCTCGTCAAAAGTTAAAGCTCTTCTTTTTCTGGACATTCCAACGCTCTTTTTCTGAAAATATCCCAAAACTTTCGAAAACCCATCGTAAATTTCGTTTTTAACTGCTTGTCTCCATCCAACTTCACATTCAAAAGGGGAACATAACCTGAATTGAGTAAATAAATAAAATAATGATCGAAATTCCAGTGACTAACTCGGTTTTTTAATTATTTTTACTCCTGACTATGTAAATTTACTTACCTACAAATGTATGGAATACTTTCTGGTAACGAACTCAAGATAGAATACTTCTCGTCAGTCAAACCCTCACATCTTGAGTGAACCCACATATTGCATTTCTCGCATTCCATCATCTACAAGAATTATACGAAACAGGGAATAGGTAAATCCAGTTGCTTGAAAGTTGCAAGGTTTAATAGGCTATACCTTTGTATCCCAATCATTATCGTCGTAACACACGTAGCAAACAGGGCAGTAAGACCCTTTCTTACGTCGCTTGAAGCACTCCAGGCAAAGAACTTCCCGATCTTCATTGCTTTTACTACTCTCGGTAGATAGTTTTCGATAGTTGTGTTGCAATGACTTGCTTAACTTTACTCCACAACTGGTACATTTCATACAGTTATGACACACCCATTTTCCAACATCGGATGGCTTACCAATCGCGCCAGAAGTCACTTTGCGTGCACACGAATAATGGTAGGAGTCCAAGCAGGTAACACATTTTATCATGGAGTTATCTTTGGTTTCTGAG
The DNA here is from genome assembly GCA_034698685.1 of Isotomurus pseudopalustris. Classification (NCBI taxonomy): domain Eukaryota; kingdom Metazoa; phylum Arthropoda; class Collembola; order Entomobryomorpha; family Isotomidae; genus Isotomurus; species Isotomurus pseudopalustris. The sequence goes on along the minus strand of JAQGBV010002231.1, from coordinate 4,738 downwards.
CTTCTATTTGTACTGGTTTTACAGCACAACTTGCATACAGCACATCGATAACATCTCCATCTTTGAAATTTACACAGTCGAGAATTCGAAGGGCCACTGTGGAGAGATTGACAAATTGCGTTTTCTTCCGAAAGTTCAGCAATAAAGGCTGAAAGTAGAAATTCATCTTCTGAACAGTACGGATGAAAAGGTTCGCAACATCCAGAACAGAAAATAAGCTGAAACAAAATTGAGATTCGCATTAAGTTTTATCGCCTTGTCCGTACTGAAACATAACACTTACATGAAAGATGAAAACCAGCTGAAATGCCCTTCCCTTTTCCCAAAGTGAGCGTTTATATGCAGCATTTAATAATATACAATTAAGCTCAACCAAAAAGCATCCAGTTTTAACCCAGTTAAATACTTGCCCCCGTATTTGTGTGATTCCATTTAACTTCTTTTATTTTCTTTGTTCAGCATAACAATTTCTTTTATGCTTTTTAATTTATTTGAAAGCACCTGAAGTACGGATTGTTCGGCAGGTTTGTTACCTACTACTATATTTTTAGATATTTTGACAATTTCGTATTACATTGCTGAGGGGAATGTATAAGTTCTGATAGGAACAACTTTTGTGCATATAGATTCGACCGTACCTAAAGCCTACTAATTAAAGTGAAGTGTGCTCCTGAGCCCGAAGATCTCCTTCAAAGTAGAAATATAACTTTTCATTACATTAAATTTCAAATTGCACTGCAAATATACACTAACTGTACTTACTGTACACACGATGATATCACCATTTAATTTAGTTGCTTAATTTCTGGATATAAATATTTTGAGCGATTTGATAGACGATTAACAAACAAGACTGATTAGCATTATCACAACACAAGCTATTGGTCACGCATATACCATACGTAAATCATGAAAACCTTAGGTTGACTGCGTTGACTAAAACATAAGTACTGCTTCGTTAACCTGTCTATAGCAGTGTTGATCGTTTATGGCCTATGGTTAGGGTAGATTCTGATTCTACTAGTGCTAAATTCTACATCGTAAAAAACTTAATCATAAAGAAAGCAAAGAAAATGCATCAGTTCAAAAACAAGAATGATCATGATTATGTACTTGTCTGATGCCAGCAGAGCCACATACAAAACAAAGTGGCTTTGGAGGAGTCTCTCCTTCGGGAACGATAACAGCATATCCTTGTTCTTCCGGTTCATAGGATTCCAGTGGACACACGACTTTTACATGTTTGTCTTTTAGCCTGCCCAACAACGTCTGTTATCAATAAGTAATCTGAATACCTCCTATGTTACACATAAAAAGTAGGTGTAGTAATTGCCTTACTTGATTGCTAGATGATGATGTAGTTTCCTCATCTTTGATGTCTGCGAATGAAATAAAACTCAAAATGCTGTTGTATTGAAAATGCTGCACTTCCTGCAGTTACGTCTTAGTGCTAAAATCATACCATGGCTGGCGGTCAAATTTTTAGAGCCAACTTTCGGACGCTTTTCCTTCACATCAGAACTCTTTGAAGAATTCTTTGTTCCGGTATTCTGTTCTTTAATGTAGTTAAGTTCTCTAGATGCAGATAGGAGTGGTTCTGAAAAAATACAGCTTTCTTTTATAGTTAACTTTTGTTGAGTCCTATACTGCTACTGGTACTGACCTGTACACGATTGGTTGTCAATGCTTTCCTCCTTCACCGGGCCAATTATTGAATCAGGACATATCTTTACAATCGCCCCTGTCTTGAAATCAACGAATAGGACTTTTCCTCTGTTTGGATAACGTTTGACAACCGGAGGTTTAGTAGGTACATAATTTCTAGCTTGAGGTGGAACCGATCTCCACATTTTGAAATACATTTCGTCGTTTAAATCCAGTGAAAGAAGGCAGTTTCTGACAAAACATGCTTCACAATAATCTTCGTTAGGAACAATATCACAAGCACCTAAACAATATTATTTAAAAATGTATGAATCTTCAAGGGCGAAATTACAACATACTTTTGAATATCTTAAGAAAATGTTTAAATTAATACCTTTAGCCTTACAAGAATATGGTTCATTTTTCTGCGCTGTATCGATCATTCTTTTCAAGAAGTTCATACATTGAAAGCACATGAATATCCCATGAAATTTTTGCTGAAAGTTCAAAATAAGGTAAAAATATATTTTCTCAACTTAACTTGTTGAATCATACGAGTCTACAAATCGAAAGGATATGGAGAACTAACTTGAGACAAAGTCGAACTTTCAGTCATATCCAAACAAACTCCACATTGAATCCAACCGGATTCAGGAGCGAAAGATTCGTAATCTATTTTGTGGAATTTCGAATTGACGAAAACACTTATAGCAGAGGCTGAAAAAAATTAGTTCAAGTTTATTCTTATACAGCAAATACAAACCTTAAGAGTACACTACCATTACTGAAGACTTACCGTAATCCTCCTTATCCTTAAAAAAGTCGAAAGAAATAACTGGTTGGAGCGAGAGCGAGGTAGCATGCGTTGTATCGTTTAGTTTTTGGTTTATCGATGTACACTCGGCACTCGAAATTTTCTTGGCTTCTACGACTTTGCTACTGCTTGACGGTAAGTCGTCGATAGTTTTGGATGCAGAAACCTTTGCTACGATTTTTGGCATCTTTATCTTTGGTGCCGTTTGGGGCACGGTTAGCTGAGTTGGTTCGCTGAGTTCGGTCTTGGACAGATCTTTCTTATGGGACAATTCTGAATTGACTTCACACACATCGGGATTTTCAGTCTTCCTCTTCACAACTTTGGTTTTTGTGTGAGGAGCATTCAGGTTTTTGATTCTTTGAGTTGACTCACTCCGCTTCCGTTTATTAACACGCCGCTTTGATTGTCTTGAAATTTGCTCGTCTAGATTTGTTGTTTTTGTCACAGTCCCATTCTTTGTGGCTTCTATCTTCACCTGCATTTCGTCAGCTTGACAAATTGCTTCAGTTTTACTCTTACTCGCATCTGATGATGAAACTGCGGACGCTGGTTGCAACATTTGCAGCTTCTCCTGTTTTGACTGTGATTCTAACGTAGTCACGATTGAAGATATCTCCGTGCACTTGTTCTTACACGTTGCATGGATGCCATCATCCGGTCTGAACCCATGAAACTGAATTTACAAAAATTAGTATTTACTAAAATATTATAAATATGTATCTCTTGATTCTTTCTGAGATTCCACGAAAATGAATAACTCTTAATGGCGACCATCCATTCATTGATATTAAAATTCATTCAATGATACAATAATGAATGAAACAGAACACGTCAGATGTTCAATCAAGAAACTGCGATCACTCGTGCTTTACTGCTTACCTCTTCAAGCATTGGAAATCCGAACTGCTGCCTCAGCTCAGGCAACTCCAAAATCAACCTGGCCATTGAATCCTTGTACTCTGAAGCAATTTGAGGTGAACTATTATCTGCGTGCACAAAGCCTGGAGGCAGATTCTTGTAAGAAACCTCCCGTTTCGGATGTTTGTTTACAGACTTTCCCGGAAACCGTGATTTGTGCATCCCGATTCACGACTTGATTCAAACTTCAGGTTACAAGAAGATGTCACCAACAAACGACAGACGTCTTTTCCCCTTCTACTTTCTACATTACTTCCTCATCTTCCTAAACAAATTATTGAAATTTATCAAAATTAATTCCATCAGCCAGAAGACATAAAAGCATAATCTTCAAATCATCATTTTCGTTGACACTTCATTTCCACACAAACTACAAAATAAACACGCCAACCCTAGGTCAACTAAATAGGTCATTCACAAGAATGATTACCCGTCCTAAACCATAAGTATAAATAAATAAAATAAAAGAAATTACCCTTATGTTGGAGAGAGGATGATGATGATGCGAGTTAATTAATTAAGATTAAAAGGAATTCAAAGTGGGCGAGAGAGAGAGGAGGGCGGCTGAAGAGAGGGAAACAACAAAGCAGCAACTCCCGCTCTTCTCTCCCGCTGATCGCTCTACATGAAGAGTTAAGAATACGAATCTTTCTTTTGTCTCCCTCTCATCCGAACTGCTTATCATTACCATCAATCGATAAGCAACAGCAGCAGAGGGATTTAAGAAATTATCATGAATCATGCCACTTTCTAGAATCGTTGAAATGTACGAATGTAACAGACATCTGTCCGTAATTATGTACAGACTAATAGCTTTAGGCAATTAATAGTTGGCAGGCTAAGTGGCATTATCAGATATCATCGACAGAGTTTAGTATGAGGACTGCTGACTGCCGGAACATGAGCTACATATGAATATTCGATTATCTAAAGTCACATATGATAATGATAAGCAAACTTCGAGCTGAATTTTTATTCTGAAGATGAACAAAAGTGGTCCAAAATTTGCCTGACACTTTTGAGACTATCAGGAATACTGCGAGCGATTTTTCCTGCAGCAGAAGATGGACTGTCGAATCCCAATATTATAGCGGAGGTTTCCAGTAGATGTATCACTTCCTCTAATTTGGATTTAAGTTCGGAAACCTCAAGCATATTGCTTTTGTACTTTATTTGGGCCGGGAAGAATATCGCAGCATGAAGTTCATACAATGTGGATCCTGGAACGAAAAGTTAAGATAAAGAACAAATGAACAAAAATTATACATATTATGTTTATTGATATTATACTTGTTTTTCTACCTCGGATTCTTGATAACCCAGGTTCAATTACGTCCAGAACCTTCAAAAATAATCTGC
>JAQGBV010002230.1:0-12216 GCA_034698685.1 Isotomurus pseudopalustris | reverse complement strand
CAACCTCGGACTTTACTTCCAGCACGATGCATCATCCTGATTTATCCCTCGTAGAAAATAATCGTAAATGTACAATAGTAGTAAAGTAGTAAATGAGCGTGGCAACAAAACCCTCCACAAGTTGAGAGCCAAAGGAAGACAGATGGATATGGTAGATTAGAGATAGGGAGAGAAAGGAAACGAGAGATTTACAACAACAGGTAAATGTACAGATTTACCTGAACGTGAGAAGACGAACCTTGATGAGAAAAAAGGGACGCGTAACAATACAATATATACATGCAACAACAGATTGGAGGGCTGTTCTCCATTTACCTCTCTACCTTATCCATCCTCAGACTATAGTATGATGTGTCCTCCTGTCCAAGTCTTAAAAAGCAAAAAGATTTTTTCTTTCAAACAACCAAAGCCTTCTTCTTCCATTTCTGACCATCTTTGCTTATTCCCATTAGTACGAAGAGTGTGTGTGTGTGTGCGTCTGCATGCAACTCGCAATGAGCAGCCCTTTACTTCCTAACCTGTAGTAAGATTGTACGATATACACATAGTAATGAGTATGAAGCAGTCAAACCAGCTTAAAATGACTGAAGAAGAGGAATATTTAATAGCTATTCCATCCAAACGCTGGTTCAGTCAAACCTACCTGAAGAACCACCTGAGACACCACGAGAACCATCAACCATCACATATTACGAACGACGATGAGGACGACCACACCAGACATGGTGCACTTTATATTTTATCCTTTTGACGATATGCATCATCTTACACAGCGATAGTGGAACAACACAACTCTACAACTCTTACCTGTAACATATTCTCTCCCTCATATGCAACTCTCCTACCTGTGTGTGAGTAATATTCAATGTATTAAAAGTCAAACATCCCCTTTAAAAAAGAAGATAGAACCCTCTCTCTCAGCTCTGAGAACAAAAAAATTATTACCACCTGCCATAATCACGACCACTACATTTACTAGAGGGACAGAAAGCCAAATCAACCCTACAACAGTTCGACTGATGATAACGATGAGTGTGTGCAATGGTCCCAAAAGCAAGTCTTCTATAATGTTAGTATTTCTACGAAGGGACAGAAGAGAGCTGACATAAGACGCGATGCATTATAGAGAATTGCACCCTCTTACCTGTGTGAGATATACCTTTCTATGACTTGAAGAATAATGGGGTAGTTTTTTCCTTCATCCACCCCTACTACACATACAAACAAGTTGTATAGAAAAAGTTAAAGTAGGATGTGTTAAAATCCGGGGATGACGATGGGAAATCTAGCTTGAGGGAAGGGTAGCGGCACAGGAAGATCTTTTAAGATGCATCCTACATCGCTACATCCTCCAATGTATGCTTCATCCATTTTATACTTTAGTTACCTGGTGCCTGTAGCATTTACTATTTAGCCATAAGAAATCACAGCCACCATCAAGCTCCTCGTAGTAAGACACATAGTATTTTTGTTTTTTAACTAATTCCCTGTGTCCATCGCGTCAATACAATCACTTAGTGGATTGCTCTCAGAGAAGAAATAACATCTTTTTACTAATAATAATATTACTCAAGACCGTAAAGTTTTTAATATTGTGTGGGATTTCAATTAGACACCCTTCCGTGAGTTTCTTAGATGTACTTTTATATCTCAAGACAACGGGATATACAGAAGACATTCACTTTTCTGTCATTGAGATCAGGGCTGCTATACATCGTGAACCTCAAAAGTGAGTGTGTGTGTGAGTGAATTTGTGGCTGACTCGAGTGGTGAAACAGTTTGACATTACCAACTTGGATTGAACAAGTTAAGTTCGAATTAAAACGGGAGTTCGAAGCAGTTTTTGAAATTCATCTTCATGATGGAAAGCCCACTCGTGGAACTTACTCGAGTGCTCTACCACTTGGACTACTTCAGGAGGAACTTCAGGCAACTTTCGTGGCATCATTGCAACAACAATGTTTCGAGTGTTCCTTGTGTAGTATGCAATTTTAAGGTTGGAATATTTCCTACGAATTTTGTTGAGCTCGGAAAATGAATTGCCAGCTTTAGTACGTGCCATACTAACCTTGAGGGTTTTGTTTTTCAGAATTTATTCACAGACTTGAGTCTCCTAATGAGGGAGTCTGTGTTGGATCCTCCTCACATTCATCGCATGATCGAATCTAAAATCGAGGACATTAACTGGAGAGGCATTGGAAGGCATAAAACGCTCGCAGGAAATTCCCATGCGAATGCAGTCATTTATGTGAGTTGAATGAGACATTAATAGCCCATTTTATTCGGTGAATTTCTGTGTGTGAATATTCAAGGATGAATTACTTTACTGATGATGAATTTTAAATTCTGTAGGAAACTGTTGTTAAACAACTTGAAGACGGAACCCAGAAGAATAAAAGTCCTCCTGGAAGTCCCCTGGGGCAGAATGTAACTCCTGGACTGGAGCTGCATACAGAATTCAATGTCACCAAAATATGCCTTCATTGTAGAACTACAAGTTATGTGGAAGCGATCTCTCAGGTAAAATTACATAACATTGCAATAGAATTCTACACATGAGTCTAAACTGGAACACGCGGAAAACACTCATTAATTTGCATAATTTTACTTACAGTACGTGATGCAGATTGACTCTTCAACTCTGCTCAGCAATGACTGGCCAAGCTTCGAGTTTGCAATCAAAACAGCTCTTGACTCGGAAGAGTTTTGTATTCAGGTAAGCCTCGTAACAACTTAATCCATTCAGTATGGAGTTAATTCAGGAGGAACTCAATGACTTACATAATGTTATATTTATACACAGCCAAACTGCCATGGACAAACTAAAGTCTTTCGAGTTCTCAACGCGCTGCCAGCAATTCTTCCCATCAGTTTTACTGATCCTACTCCTGGATCTCTCATCACTTTGCTCCCCACAAGGCTGCGTCCTCATCTCATTTTTGAGACGTCTAAAACAGTGACAGACCTTCACTTAAAGGCTGTAATACTTTACTCGCCCCAGTGGGGGTACGCTACGTTGTTCCACCATTCCAGATTGGATTTGTGGATATTTATCGACTCTCGTAGAGTTCTAAGTCTCCACCGAACATGGATTGAATCCAGATTCCATCCAATCACGTATGGATTTACAGTCCACTTCTGTTTCTACTGTAAAGAAGAACAGACCCCAGATCCTCAAGCTATGGACCCACCGATCCTTCCTATGAAACAAATGTCTCCTAGAACACGCTATTCAACAACTAATCCCACGTTAGAATACAAGCCTCCTTGTGACATGGATTCACGAATTTATGAGAATTGGCCCCTTGACACTGACTCAGGTCAAGGTTCCGAATTCAGTTCCAACTGTTCCAGCAGTGCTTCAGGCAACTCTTATTCAAGATCCTCGTCTTTCTACATCAAAGAAAGCAGTAGTAGTTATCGAGGTTTTGCTCAGGAGCAATCTAGTTCCCCAACCGGTGCTGATCCACAAGGAACTTCCAACAATAGGTTTGCAACGGTGCGTCGAAAGATGAAATACCAACGAAGGGGGAACAAACAAGGACCTGGGCCTTCAAGTCTCAGCCTTTCAGTTCCCGATCTTTCGAATTTGTCTTCAGCTGCCTCAGCAATTCGAAGACAGCCATCCAACGAATTCGAAACAAGTAGTAGACAAAGCATAGACTCGAGCAATCGAAAAGTCAGCTTCAATTGTGAGGTCACGCTTGTTAATGATTTTGACGATGAGTACATCCCACATCCTATCTTTCAATCAGTTCTGCAAAAGCTACAACAAAATTGTAAAATTGATGACTCATGAATCCAATGAATCATTACATCTAATCTTATTACAGGATGAAAAGTGAATCTCAAAATACCCCATCTCCTTTTAAAGTTCTCTGTTATTATATCTCATGCAGATTTATGTGTAATTATATGTGTACAGGTACAACATGAAATGCCAAATATGTAAAGTTATTAAGGTGTAAGATTAAGTTTGATAGATGACATGATCCTTGTGAATAGTATAGCGTATTAATCATCTAGACATTTTTAATCCGATACTTTGTTCCTCAAAGCATTTTTTAAACTGGTGTGCTTCCACCTTTCAATCTCCTACATGACAAATTACTTGATAAGTTTAAGTGGGCAGCTATTACTTTATTAGTTAGGTGTATATTTATAATTTATAAGATTTGATACGTGTAAATTACATGAGAGAAATACAAAATATATTCTTGACGTATAAAAATCATTTGGGACATTCACACTTATTACTCGTTCAAGTGCAAGTCACTCTCGTGACACTCGTGAGAACTGAGATACCTTTCATTACGCGTATTTATAGCTTTTGACAACGGTCATCTAAACTCAATATCGTATCCAATCTATCGAATATAAATTACGTGTGAATCGATCCATGAAAACGAAGCTATCACAATTATGGCGTACAAAATCCCTGTGACTGACCCTGTTTCCTCCATTACGATTAAACAGGCCTACATAATGCAGCCTAATGCAAATATAGCTTTGTGCAAACTTGTCGACTTAACACAAACATTTCACGATATTTGAGTGAGTTACATAAATAAGGCCATTTTATTATAAATATAAAGTAACATTTATTCCGCTACAAGCTTGACACAATCACTTCCTCTATTTTCCTTTTGTACTTATGCGATGCTCAACGGAGCTATTTTTTCTGTCATATTTACTCCACATCACACAGTCAGACGTTATTAAAAAGCATAAATCTTGATTTAAACCTGTTAGTGTATATAATACCTTTGCTTGCAGTTGCAAGTGTTGCAACCCGCATGAGGTAAAGGAACCTGCAAGCAGAACACTTGAGAAGGCAATTTTGTATTTTATCCAGTCATCCCATCCAAAGCAGCAACCCATTGAAATAAAGCATTCTACGAATCTCCTCTCGCTCTCGTGCAAAAAAGCTCCAGGCCAGGCTGAACTATGAATGTATGCTGGAACTTTTAGGCAACCCAAAGAAGACCTTCAAGTAATCTTAAACCTTTCATACACAATGAACATCCAACAACGCGATACAAAATATTATGTCTCTCTCTCTCTCGCTTCGGCCATCATCATCATCCTCAGCTTAAGTCACGATATTCCTCATGTAGTGAAACAAGTCACTCAATCTCTTGCAGACTTTGGATAGTTTGGATATAATATTACGGTACCCACACGAACGAGATTCATGTCCTCTTGCAAAAGGTATAGGCAGCTTAGTCAACCTACGTAACCTAAACTACCTGCCTTCTCCCGAATAAAATCTTGTAGCCAACCATCTCCTTCGTGCGAAATGATGAAAGCTACTCTTCTTCTATTAAAACTCACTATACTCGCAAAACAACTCTCGTAACTTTGTAACTTGTCCAAACCATCAATCTTTATACACAGCGATATACTATATACCATCACTGCGTATCCATACATGATTATAATGTGTCTCGCTTAAATCCACTTAGCTCTTTGTATACGAGGGAGCTCTCTATTCAATAATAACTGCATCATCTGTGTATAAAGCTCATTGACAATTCATTCCTACTTATCATTACAATAATACGCGTAGAATCAATTTACTGTACAGAACCCACACACTTCCACCTCGAAAGACTCACGAACGACGACTTCTTGTCGAGGTAGTCCAGTGGTCGCTTGGTAAGGATAACCTTGCGTCACGAGACCTTTAACCCAGAATCCCATTGAATTGTTTCAAGTATAGATTTTGTTTAATTTTAAGAGACATCGGATCTACCGAGAGAGTCTTTAAACACTAAAAGGACAGCTTCTTTGAGTGATTTACTTGTGAAGTAATGTGAGTTGAAAGCTGGTGGTGGTGGTGGTGGTGGTTGTGCTGTGAGTTTTTATCCCATCCACAATGCACTAAACAGTGTAGAAAACATTTATTAGGTGAGTCATATCTCCGTTGCTTAAAACTGACTTTTGGACAACAAGAACTTCATATTAACACACACACACACACTCGTTTAAGTTTAGAGGAGTGTTCACTATTTAACTTAGTTAATAAAATGGAGATATGATAAGGACTTTGTAGTTTGTAGAGAAAGTTTAATAAGGAGTACAGAAAGAAGTGTGTGTGTAGAAGGAAATGTAGATTTAGTTTTGTATATTATATCAAGTGAAGTTTATGTTGTAGAGAGAGGAGGTTCGTTTTATAAATGTTTAGGAAACTAATAAATCTATTAATGGTGTAAGGCGATTTTTGTAATATTTTTATTGTTTTGTTCGTAGATAAGAAGTTATCTTAGTTCTGGAAGGATTCTTGGAGAAAATGGCGAAGATCACAGATGCGAGTGCGGCAAGTAACGAAGATAATGAAAGTCAACCTCTGTTGGGGTCGACGTTTGGGTCGAACACTACTGGTAAATAATTATGGACGTCAGAATTTATTGCTTGAGAAGATTTAAACTTAAGCTGTAGATTAATTTGAATAATTTTGATTGTAGTTGCATTTGAAACTGCGAGGGAAGGATATTCAGACTCGGCTTCGTTGGTGTTGACGGGTCAAGGGTCGGACAGGTCGTCGCTGGAGTATGCGACAGTGCCGTCAGGGTCTGTGGTGACTTGCAGGGTTTGTCAAACGACGATTGATATTAGTGACAGGAGAGAACAGCATGTGGTAAAGTGTACCAGTTGCTCCGAGGCGACTCCCATTCGACCTCCTCCCCCGGGAAAGAAGTATGTGCGCTGTCCATGTCACTGCTTGTTGATCTGTAGAGCAAGTTCACAGCGAATTGCTTGTCCACGGCCAAACTGTAAGTTGTTACGTTTACAATTTTGTCGTTAATTTTTGTGAGAGACTCACAACAAAGGGTGGTTTGGCTGTTAGGTAAACGGATAATCAACTTGGCTCCAAGTCCGGCGTTGCCCGCAGTACCTTTGGGAATGGCCAGAGTCACTTGCGCTCATTGTGCTGATTCCTTTTTGTTTAACACACTGAATAATTCTTTGGCCAGGTGCCCTCATTGTCGAAAATTGTAAGTGACTTATTATTAAAATAAAGAGGATTTATCAGGAATGGAGAATAATCAAGTTTGTTTTGACGTTGCAGGTCCTCGGTCGGTCCTGACTTCGCCAGATCGAGAGGAATACTATTCCTAGTCTTAGCTTTCTTATTTCTATTAATCGGAGTGGGTGTTACTGTTGGGACCTACTCAGTTGCTGCGAAGAAAGGAGGTCTCTTTGTCGCCTATGTTGGAGCCTTCCTAGTCGCCCTCATCTTCCTCGCCCGTTCCATTTACTACTGCTCCATGAAGATATCCACTATTGAGGGCAGCGTCTAATATTCATCCTGGCAGCAAGTGATGTTCCAAGAGGCGCAATCTTTACTCTGGCGACTGTATGACTGACCCAACCTTTCCGTAAATAATGTGCAACCTTGCTATATTATATTCAGTGTATTCTACAGTAAACTGCGATCAGTTTGTGATTGAATCTGTAGTGTAGTTATTGGACGATTCACGTCACCTTCAGAAACATCCTACAGTTAAGAAATGTATTTACTTCCAACCCCGTCAAGATTCAAGTCTTAATCTGTCCCCACGCAGTCGAGATCTTACTGAAGTCAATTATGTGAAGAAATTATACGAAATGTCATTGCAAATGACTTCATATCTTGAAGAGTCTAATAATCAGATTGGTAGATTATAAGTATTCCTTAAATATTCGGATACTGAAAGTACATTGCTGTATTTCAAACGTTATGAAGATGTTCAGTTTGTTATCTTGCTGCTCTTGAGCTTATAAAATGCAGCAGTTTCCACATAGCACGGAGGACAATTCTCTTGTTACTTATTACTTATCAATCTAATTTACCCTATATTGTTGTTTTGTTAATTTATGAACGAGTTTAATATTTAATAGTAAAGTTTTACGAGGAAAGAAGACCATCTCACAAGTCATGATACTAGGGGTGGTTTGTGTAAAACTCAGTAGGAAATCTCATGAAATGAGCTGTCAGAAACACGGTTTTTTGTTCACCCGTGCAAGACAGTTTTCCAAGATATAATTTGAGAAACAGACTGTAGAACTTAGAAATACTTTGCACTTGTTAACTTGATTCTTACAAGGATAGGATCTTCCTTCCAGGCTTAATTCTGATGCAACCTTGTGTTTGTATTCGCCCATAACAGAGAAAGATATACAAGCAACTCGCCGGTTTGGGTGTTTGTTTCCGTTGACACTGTTACAGCAGCAGAAGCAGCATTAATCTTTAATTATTTTGAAACTATATATTGTACATTTCTTAGTTAGAAGTAAGTAAATATGCATGTATCCTGGAGTAAAAATCTTCATGGACAGAGACGATGTTGCAATAAAGGCGTATTTGGTAACAGTCTTAAACACTTACAGTTTTTCCACCATAACATTCAAGAATATTACCGTTTATTCAAAAATTTTAATGGCGATTAGTGACATTATCACAAGAATAGTGACGACGAGTAAGAAGTAGAAATAATTGCGACGTCTTCTCCCCTATTCGCACCCGGAAGTCCATCAGAGAAAGAGCAGCGTGAAATAGAATGTGTGGCAATTGGGAATAAATACTTGCATCATTTTTTTGTAACTTATGAATAAGACAAAATCAAGATAAGCACGAGAACGACGACGATACCAGCGATTAACAAAAACAACTTCTTTTTTCGGGCTTTGTTCTACGAGGAAATAAAACAAAATAAAATGTAAAACCATGCAGAGTAAATAAAATAATATAGATCATGAGATGTTTAGGAACATTCGATTCAATAAGTAATATTCATGTTCATCAAGAGCCAATTTCAACAGGATTACCTGATAGGTATGCGCCCTTGCGATTTCGCTCGCTCCTTCCGTCACTTCAATTTGGGCTGATTCCACGTGAGCTTCGATGGAGTCGACCATCTCTCCCTGCTCGTGAACCATCGTCGCTAATTCCTTAAATATTTGGTTAACGTCTAGAATGTCCGATTCCAGTTGTCTGATTGCTTGCTCCCTCTGCCTTATCGATTCAACCGCCTGTTCCTCATCCTGCATATCATCAAACATAGCTTGTGTTTGCTGCTGCTGCCTAAATTGGGACTGCGACTGTCCACTTCCAGGCGGCCCTTCCAGATATGGCGTCGTTGATGACTTTCCTGCCGACGCCTTCAGTGACTCCTTTTCTTTCTGCGCTGCCGTGCGCTGAATGTTCTGGAAGGAGTTGAGAACCGCTGAGAAGTCAGAGGTCAACTTCTCTCTCTTCAGTTTCAGTTCTCGTTGGTCACTCAAATTGAACTTGTTCAATTCTTTCAGGTCCTCGGTCGTATCTTTCGCCAGCTGCCCAGTGTAATGGGTGATCTTGTGTCTGTCAAAATCCAAGCTTATCATACTTAAATCTGTATTTTAAGCTACGTATTGACAAACGGTTTAAAACTTACAGTTGACTCCGTAGTTCAGGCGATGAGTCATGGGAGGACCCTATTTGGCCCACCATCCTTGTAATCGAGGTCACTATCAATTCAAACACAGAAATATACATTGAACCAACTATTTTCATTTCGTAAACAAATACAATTTCATGCTCATATAAACTGTTTACCATTTTGACTGATTTTCTGGATGTTCGACGCAACTGCTTGCGCTTTCCTGTGGAAATCTGTCGTAGAATAGTTTTGGTACAATGAATCCATTTCTCTACAAAGCAGTCAAAACAAACCAAACCGTTAATTAAAAACCGCAATAAATGACACACCTTTTCTTGAACCGTCCTTACCTGTTAATCTTCTGATAACTGTCCCTCTGGATAATCCAAGACATAAGGTATGTATTTGTGCCTACTGCGGAAAGTTCCACATTAATTCGTAGTTGTTATTAATTCTCTAACCCTTCACACTCAATAGTTTTTATCCTTTCGACCTTGACCGTATTCCCCTAAGGACAAACAACCACCCCTTTCTTATAAACTTCTTATCCAACTGGAAATAAAGTTTTCCCTTCTACTGCTGTGCAACCGACTTTCTCCACTTCCGCCGAACTGACTGATTATTATCACTCCTCCCTACACACTTAAACTACGAACCACAATTCACACACGTCAACTGTGCTAATATCCGAGCCACTGTATGACTAAGGAAGCCAATTACTTATCATCAGTATGACTTACAAATGCACTCAGCAGCAGCAGCAGCAGCAGCAGCAGTAGATAAAATATATTACGTAGAGATCGTCATATCCAATCTACGTTAAAAAGCTGGTTGGTGTTATGGTAGGAAGGAGGAGCTGTAAAGGGGAATAATGAAATGTTGTAGGAGTGTATGAGTAAGTCTAGAAGTTGTAGAAGAAAGTGTTGGTGGTGGTAGGAACGGCATCTCGTGTCCATAAGAATCCTCAGGATGTCCAACACTGCCACTTTCTCCGCCCGATTTCTCTGGAGTTTCTCCTGCAGATTTCTCCAGGACGAAAGGACGCAAGGCTGTGAGTATTAACTGTGTGTGTATGCTTCATTCTTAGGATCCAGGAAGACTCTGCATGTCCTCTCACTATCTTCCGACTCTATGTATCTTGAATGAACCCGAATTCTGCACAAGAGACATAAGAAGACAAGGGTTGGCATCCAGGGACTCACACACACAGGGAAAGTTTGGAAGGGAATGCGTCCTCGGAGTTCCGGAGTGTCATTTGAAATAATAACTTCGTGTGTGTCTATGCAGAAGGTATGTGTTCAGGTTCTTCCTGTAAAAGGCCTTCTTCATCCTATTCCTTCACAAGGCATCTTCCTTCCCTTTTTGTAGTCTTTTTGTGGAATTCCTAATGCTGCTACACACAGTTTTATATAAGGCTACAAAGTATGTGAGGCTTCTTCTCCATGAGGACTGTACCTAGTTGGTCTTGAGTTTTGGGTAAAAGTAAGTAAGCAAGTGTGGTCCTACGTCCCTAGAGCCTTGTTTCCTCTATAAATACACTATTAGATGTATAATTCTAAAGGTTCTCTCAACAAGTGAGTGAAGAGGGAGGGAGGGAGAGAGATCTGCTCAAGAGATGAGATCAGCATGGTGGAAGGAAAGACTTGAGGGAAAGTGTACATATGGATGGATGGATGGGTGGACTATTCAAGTTATATGGAGCATTATATATTGACCGTATGGAAGCGGTGTGGAGAATCTTCCAGCAGGATACTTTATGTATTCTATGAGCTGCTTTCTCCACCAGAAGTTGTCTCCCTGTCGTGTTTGTCTCTGTGTGCATTCATGTATATTGTATTGTGGCAGCTTTACAGATTTAATGTCTTAGCAGAAAACAAGTGTAGGCACTTTCGAACCAGTTTGTACGTCAGTTGTAGAGTCGTACTAACAATTTATAGGGAGAGTATGAAAGAGAAAGCAGTCAGGCAGGAATGGATAGAGAAAGTGTAGTTTGAATGAGATAAGAAGCTGAGAGTTATATGAAAACTCAACATGTGTGTGTGTATAGAAGTATGTTAGTGTGTGCTCTAATTTCGTTATTCGGGTTGTAGTCATCCTACTTATCAGTGGAAAGTGTAGTTCGTTTCAATTCAATTACGATGTGTATCATTGTTCCCATTGAGATGTTACATGCGAAGGCACACGTGATTTCATCCTTAAGAGTCAAATCATGTTGTATTGTCAATTATAATGGCTTTCGCTTCTAAAGGAGAAGTAAGATGCGCTTAATGTGTAAATTCTCTCCGAGAAGGGACACAGAGACAGAAAATAGAAAATTTCGTTTGCAGTGAAGGGTATAATATTCTTCTGCTGTGCATTAAAGTTAAAGCCCCTGTGTAACTGTGTATTGTATACCTACACTCATGAATGTAAAGACGGCTCTATTCCTCTCCCTGAGCAAACATAATGCGGTGATGACGCTTAAGTTCATGAATAAGTCTGCAACAAGCTTAGAAGGTATTTTTATTGGATTTTCAGTTTAGTTGGAAGTTGTTAACATGAGTCTTATTATGGCAAAATGGCAAAAATGGTATTTACTCCACCACCATTTACCATCGTCTACATGTTCCACATGATTTCAGCAGAAAGTATACGGCCCAATAGTAATAACGACACACACAAAAGTTTGGAGAAAGTTGTTCGCTCAATGAGTCTCGAAAAGTGGTGCGGTGCTTTTATTCAAGTAGGACCCAAGCCCCATAACTATTTCTATCTCCCAACTCCCTGCTGCTTGTTAGTTCAAGAAAGTAATCGCAATACCATTAGGCTGAATAAT
>JAQGBV010002229.1:0-12219 GCA_034698685.1 Isotomurus pseudopalustris | reverse complement strand
CTTCCTTCGTCACAAAACACATAAATTTCGCAGGGAAAACGCGTTAATCACAGAATTACTTGGATTTATATTCCATCCTTTATGACTTCCATACGAGAGAAAGTTTGGAAGCAAAGCTAGTGCGAAATTGTGCAAAAACTGACTCAATCTGAGGAACCGACACACACACAGACCCAAAACATTAATTCGGATAAACTTCTTCTCTCTCCTGCGAGCATTCACGTCCAAGTAAGCTGCTCGTAAATAAATATCATTTCTTGATACTCGTCTTGTTGTCTGGAGGAGAGCCAAAGTTCCAAATATCGCTTCCAATAAATGATCCATGGAGATTGCACACCAACACTCTCACACTCAACTGGGTGATATTCGTATCTCGTATCTCACATCTCAACCAAACAGGCCCCAACTCATGGCACGGAACTAATTGAACATTGACGTATGAGGATTGCCAGTTCACTTTTACTATGCCACTCACTGCAACTTCAAAAGTGTCCAACAACTTTTAGCGAGTCTCGCTTAACACACGAACATTTACTTACCTCCGAATTACATGGCAATAAAATAATCAAACGACTCGTTCGATTTGAGTTGGACTTGAATGACTCCTACTTACTACTTCTTCACATTTCTCAGGTAATTTGCATCTCTGTGTGTACAACTAAAGGAAGGAAGGATGGAAGGATGGATGGATGGAAGGGTTGGGTTACACTTTAAAGCTGTACTGCAAGTACAAGTACAACAAGTTATGGTTACATAATGACATGCACTCCGTTTTGAGAGTTTATGGTAATTTACCTCGTCTTAAGCTTCTGCCGCAGCGCTTCTCGAATGTCCAGTAGGAGTGGAATAATTATTTATACAGGAAGAAGAAGAAGAGGATCATTTCCCTTCAACTGGGCTTTCCATTATGATTTATTGTTTGCAAATTAGACAAGTGTTAGTTGACAAGATAATTGCCTTTTATTCACGTGAATATTATTGTTGTAATAATCATCCTACACAGAATATAATCATCATTAAGGAACGAACACACATCTCATCTCTCTGCTGCTCCTGCCACACTCACTTAAGTTTTATTTTTCTATTGATTTACACCTCGTTAATTTATTATTATAGGCTATTTAGAGTAATTTATTGCGAATAATATTGCAACGACTTCTTTGATACTTCGTTATTATTGGTTAATGTTAAATTCATAAAATTTCACACCAGGAAGACATAATTACTTACGTGTGTACGATTACATTCAACATTAATTAATTATGCATGCAATTTGTACGTGTAAATCTTGACTGTGTAATTTGTAAGCTACAATCTCCATTTTATTATCGCACTTTTCCGCAAAATATTTCTCCACGTGTTGTGTTTTAGTGTTTTAAATGGAATGTGAGCTGCAGTTTCTGCTAAATGCCAAGTATTCAAGCAATTAGCCATGAAAAAGTAATTAACAGTTGTTTAATTACTTCACGACTTGACGCACGACAACTTGGACACTCCTTCTTCTCAGGCTCATTCGTTTGGGTTTGCAATAAAACACGTGTGAATGAATGAGCCTGAGAGTTAACAGGTTTTATTGCAAATAGCAAAAGAGAAGATATTAATTATGCGTACCAAAGATTAATTTGAGAATGACGATAATTTATTGTTAACCGTGAGATGCAATGCAATGAACTGACAATGCAACGCCAATGAATGAGCTGATTGCATTTTCTTTTGTGTATGGTTTGTTGAATGCTCTTCTTCTTAAAGTGTGCGGATTTAATTAAGTGCATTAAGCTGTGCAGCATTATTGCAAGTGTGCGTGTGGCTGTGTCATTAAAAGGATGATTGTTAATTAAGTTTGGATTGTGTGTAGTGTTGGATCAACCGGACTTGTCGCCCCCACTAGACGATGAGCTTAAGAATGGACAATGGTTGGGGGTGAATGTGAGGAGCCAAGGGCCGGGTGGTAAAGTCGTGGTGAGTTTTATTTAAGAACTCGGCTTATCGGGAAATCATGTGAGGAACTCCCACGAGAGACTCAGTCCTCCAATGTTTCCGAGAGACTTTTTCTTCGAGAATAATTGAATCTGCTGCCAAACCTCATTGTTCTCTCTCTCTCTCCGTCTTCCACATTCCAAAAGTGATGTCATCACTACAATTGTAGAATTGTAGACAGTCAACTTGGCCACAGCAAAGAACTCCTTTCACAACGATTTCGGATGAAATGACAAAGGATTACTCACTCACAAATCCCACAAATCCCACAACAAAATAGCAAAGCAATAAAACTTGTCTGCGCTATTTAAAGGAAAGGCCAAAGTAGAATTCAGTTGATGTTTAGCGGAATATTTAGTGTTTTTTAGTAACGCTGCTGGTGTAAAAGTGGAGAGTTAAATAGAAAGAGAGTCGCCGAATATGTAAAAGCAAAGTTTAAGGCTAGTTTAGAATTATTAGATTGTTTGTCAATGAAAGAAATTGGGAGAAGCTGGAAGGATGAAAGCATCTGTCAGCCCGTAAATCCTTAGTGGAGAGGATTAAGCTTAGCTTTACTATTAGCCTTTTTTCTGAAAGTTATTGTAGAACAAAATTGGCCAATCTTTTCAAGGGATACGCACAAAGTAATGGCAAATTTAATACGCAAAGTATTTAATGCGGAAAACAGGGAGGAGTAATTGTTGTTGAGTAACGAACAACGGTCATACAGTCAACAGTAGCAGTTTTAAATGAGAAATGAGCTCCTACGTGCAAAAGTAGAGTTAGTTAATAATTCTCTACTCGTCTAATTCGGCATGACATCCTTTTCGCATGTTCCAGTGGGACGAATAGTTTCTTCTTCTTCTTCTTCTTCAGTTGTTGTTGTGCATCTTAAGCAGCAGTTCGGAGTGTCTTGGCTGTGGATGTAATTTAAATACCGTGACAAGGGAGTAATGACACGCACCAGTGTAACAATAATAATAATAATGCGTGCTGTTCTTCGGCTCTCTCCACTTTTCCACGTCCAGCGGAAATCCGCTCTCAAGTTTGCCTTTGCGTTTGGTGGGTCACCGAAATGATTGAATTTATGCAAATATGCTCACTCAGTCCGTCTTAAAGGAGAGGGAAGAAAGAAAGAAGGAAGGAAGGGAAGAAGGAATTAAGGAAGGGAGAAGAATGTGTGTAAGTAAGAATGAATGGTTGGGTGTGTAGGTGTGTGCCCATCGGTACATCCATCAAGGACGAGACTTCCGGTGGGGACTGGGACTGTGTCACTTCCTCACGGAGAGTTTGGACTACGACCAAACGCTGGAGCCGTGCAGGAACAAACAGCGGAGAGCGTTGGAGGACTACGGGTTCTGCCAGGCAGGGACGTCGTCCGACCTTCTGGGAGACGACACAGCCCTCCTGGGAGCCCCGGGTGCGTTCACGTGCCGAGGAATGATGTACGGGATTTCGGTGTCTGACGACTACCTCAACAAAGACCGCAACCACTACCACACGCCTGTCATGGACAACTCTACCGTGGACAAGTATTCGTACCTCGGCATGTCCGTCGCGGGAGGCAAGTTCTTCGGAGACCATTTCTCATACGTCGCTGGAGCTCCCAAAGCTGCGCTTGGCTCTGGACAAGTCTTCTTCTTCTCGAAGGTACGTGGACAATCAGAATCTCCACCTGAGCAGCCAATCTCATCTCTCCCTTTCCACTTAAAGCTCACTCTCGCTCGCCTTTCTTATCTCCTGTCAATATTCACCACAGAAAAAAGGCTTCTTAAGGCAGCCAGATGGATTGAAAAGGCACTTAAGCTTTCCCTCTTATCTCACACACACACACATAATCGTCATCCTTCCTTCTGTTTATCCAACTAAAAAGCACCGAGAGCTCCTAAGGACCAAGTTGTCCCTTAAGTAATAATCTCCCTAAGAGGCTCTTCTTCTCATCTCATCGTCGAACTCTCCTTTCCTCCCCAGTCGAGGAGCCTTTGGTTGAATACTTTCATCCCGTTACTTTATTAGTTGTTACATAATCACCAGTCATTTCCATACGGCCCACTTAGCCACACACACACACAAAAGGAATATTTAAAGGGAATGTGAATATGAGTGGAAATGCAGAAGGAAGGAAGGGAGGAAGGGAGGAGGACTGAAGAAGAGGAAAGAATGAAGTCTCCTGCTGAATCCCATAAATCTGTGGGGAGTTGTGTAGTCTTCTGCTCGTCCTTATTACTCCATTATTCATCTGGCTGAGTAATGAGCCATTGTGGTGTCCTCAGGATCAAATGTCCACTGAGGAATTACTCACCCGGTGACCAAGAAGAATAATTCCTTAAATAAAAGTCCCTACTTTAGACTCTTTAGAGTTAAGAGGTTGTGTGGAGTAAAAAGTGTGTCACGAAAGGTGAGACTGGACGACGGAGTAGCTGGTGGGGAAGGACGGATCATATTGTCCCTGTCAGCCTTACAAGGGCATCTCCGTGGCTTTTAGTACTTTTAATCCACACGCAGATGACACGTTAGATGATGAGGAGTAGGTTCTTTTCTTTGGGAGATCATTTGCATTTATAAGTAGTTTTAATATCCATGCTCGAAATGTGTGTGTGTGTGTGTGTGTGTGTGTTAGAGGGGATGCTTAAATAAATGTTGATTGGAGTGTTAATTAATAACAGAGAGAGGTTATTTGTGTTTGCAGGGAGGAGATTCGGGGATGCTGAAACAAGAAGCAGAGTTGACTGGAGAAGGATTTGCCTTCAGCTACGGGAATTCTCTGGCAGTTGTGGACATCAATGGAGATGGGTAAGAATAAGAAGTGTCTTTTGTTTCTCACTCACCCTGTACACACAAATCAATCACTCATTTCACCCTTTAATTTCGTGTGTAATCCTTTTCTCTAACATACATGTGGCTTTCACTGGTGGTTACTTCTTGAAGAGTGAATTTATGAAAAGTTCACTCAGTCAAGAGAATTCTCACAGAGAGAACTGTGTGTGAATGATCTTCTTCCATTTACTTCTTTAGGTACAATTATTACGCTTAGAGAATGATGGGTAATATCTTAATGAGTTTTTCGAGATTATGAGGGGCTGTCAAAAAGTATTTTAATTCCGTTCTGCTATAATTACCACGTTCTTCGTTAGCCACACTTCCAACTGTGTCAATTCCCACAATCGTGAGGGCTTCACAAATTACTACATGTACACTCTAGTTTAAGTCTAGCATGTATATACGAAGGAGGAGCATTCTTTAAGCTAAATGATCGTAAGTGGCTTATCTCGAGGGAGTCTCGGGTATTTGTTGGCGTAATCGTGTAAAAACGGATAGAGAGCCACCCTCAAGGAACTGACAGGTTAATGGAATCACCAAAGACTTCTTGGCCTCTGAACCTCGGCCCTCATTAATTACGCAGGGTCCCTAACGAATTCCAAAGTTTCCTCAATGGGAAAAGTTTAATCGATTCCATGCGTGAGTGAGTGAGAGTCTGTGGCAATTCATGTTTCAAAAGGAGTCATGCAATTCATCCGACTCGAGTCTGTGGTCACGACGAACGTGGAGAGAAGAATCCGTCCCTGACTGTATTTAGTTTTGTGTATACTCACAGTGACTGTTGGTTGTCCAGCGGTGAGTTGGGTCATTTAAACTCCGTAAAGAAAGCAGATACATTAAAAGAGGGAAACCGCAGAAGAGCTTGGAGAGAATGAAGGAAAGGTCACGTAACAGAGGCGGAACTGAAGACGCAGTGACCACAGCAGCAGAGATGTGTTATTTTTATGGAGGAGTGTAGAAAAAGTTTGAAATTCGATGAGTGAAAGGGTTGAGAGGAAGACAAGGTTCACTCTGGTGTAACGTGGAAAGGTACCAAAAAAGCAAAGAAACAACCACGCCGACTTTTTTATGGGCGAGAAGGAGCGACTTGTGAGAGTCCATGATTTGAATTTAGATGGATGTGCAGTAAGATAGTAAGTAAGTAATGAAGGCCGGTGTGGGATGATTAAATAGCGACGGAATTGCACCGACCAACTCAAAAAGTGAGGCTGCTGCTGCAGGTAGGCCGACGTGAGTGAAAAATGTCCGGGTGAACATCTTCCAGCAACACTTGAAGAAGTCTTTTGATTCACATGTGGGTGTGATTTTTGTGTGGTTGAGTTTTTGTCGGTCTTTCAACCAATTTCACTGCCACACAGCTTCAGCAGTGGCAGACGCAGTGCAGTACAAAACTCACAGCACCATAAGATGGATTTGGACAAAAAGGTTTTTCTCAAACACACATATTTCGTCTACTTAATCTCTCATTAAAAAGGCATTAACAAGATTAGAGAGAGAGAGAGAGAGAGAGAGTTAAAGGAGAGCAGAGATGCATTTGGGACTCTGCTCTCTTTTATTATTGGACGTGATGGTGATGATGATGTCTTCTCCATTTTTATTCTCCTCTAATGTCCTAATTGTTACATCGAACGACTTCTCTCCCAGAGCTCATCACCTGTGAAGGGTGTGGGTCTTTTTAAACACCTTTTAATTGGGTCCTCATCCAGTCACAAATGTTTATTGGGACACTTTTACTGTCCATACTGCAGGAGATGATTATCTTTATTCACAACCTCAGACTTGGCTTCTCTGTGGGATTGGTGAGTGTCATTCCTCGTCAATCGAATTCTAGAATACTTTCCATAGAAGCTGAGAGAGATGTACTGGAGGTATTTCTCCACCTGGACTGGAACAGTAGACAACAATGGGAATAGATTAAGCGTCATCTCTTATATGATTCAAATATAGAGACTGAAGGTAAGTCTTGAGGAAGGCAAAAAAGCGAAAGGACATAAGAGGAGTGAGTAAAAATAGGTCTGTTGTTGATTTACGTCTCAATTAGTCTCCGTTGTATCAAATGGATGTTTTAGATCGTATCGCATTCGTAGTTGCGATGAGGAAAGAACTTCTGAGCTCTCCTCGTGTTGGTTTAGTTGAATGAAAACAAACAAACTTTTCGGTGGGAGAGTGAGACGAAGGATCGATACAGTCGAATCACTCGATACTCAATACTTTCAGCCTTTCAGCTCAGACGCGTCTGTTCTGTTGGCTGTCACAAAAGCAAATGTGATTTTTGATGGACAAACATTGTGAAAATGAACACCCAAAATCTCGTCTACACAGCAGCAAAGCCCAAAGGTGTTTTCCTCTTGGAATGATTTAAGTGCACCTTGTGTTCCTGCAGCCTCAGCAGATGTTGTTGCTCAGGATTAAATGCGTTCAAAAGGTATCAATGCACCGATGGATGATATCTGAGTAGATACTTTAAATCCAATCCGTTTATTGTTTGTCCCTATCCATTCGTCCGAGCTAATGGACAAGTTTAATCTGAAAGGGTGCGTAGAAAGAAGCGTAAATATGCGTGTGTGTGTTTGTGTGTGTGTGTGTGTGTGTGTGTGTCAGAAGAAGATGAAGACTACGAGACCAGGTGGAAGTGGGAAGAAAGTGAAAGTCATTCCGCCACACAATGTCATTTTTGGAATTTTGTAGATGACATGACATGATGAATGTACATTCGTTCTTTTAGATTGATAGGGATACTAATTAGAAATGAGTGTGATTGTTTTAATGGGAAGTAATTAAGAGAGTGCAGAATTGAATTTGGGTGTTTTGTGACCACAGGAAATCGGACTTGGTTGTTGGAGCTCCGTTTTACATGGACGCGAAGGGAGCTGGTGGAGCAGTTTACGTGTATCTCAACGACAGAGGATTCCGTCACAACCATCCGTACTTGAAGTTGACAGGACCGAAGGAGTCGAGATTTGGAATAGCGTTGTCTTCGGCAGGAGATCTTAACAAGGACGGCTACGAAGACTTGGCTGTGGGAGCTCCGTACGCAGACCAGGAAAACGGGCAGAGATTCGGTTCGGTTTACATCTTTTTAGGCTCTAAAAACGGACTCATTCAGGAACCTGCCCAGGTGCGTTTGTTACTAATTGAACATGTTTTAACATGCAAACATAGATGGAAGATGTAATAATGGTGGAACTCGTTTCAGGTCATCAAAGCTTCAGAGTCTTTCCCAAATATTCAGACTTTCGGTTATTCACTCTCCGGAGGAACTGATTTGGATCGAAATTCCTACCCGGATTTGCTTGTCGGTGCCTTTGACTCTGACACAGTCGTTCTACTTCGATCTCGGCCTATAATTGACATTGTGACTGAAGTGGTTGGAAATCTGACTAACATTGACCCCAACAAGCCGGGCTGCCAGGCTTATCCAAAGTCCGATAGTCCGTGGTAAGGAGCCTTTTCCACTCTTCACACAACATCTCCTAAACTTCTCTCTCACTTCATTGATATCTGTTTGTGGTTGCAGTTTCCAATTCCAGGCGTGTTTCGAAATCCGCGGAGTGACTCAGGTTCGCGCAGCTTCCTTGGGAATCGAATATCGCATCGAAGCAGAGACTTTCACGGAAGGCCGACGATTTTCTCGCGTGACATTCGACAATGGAGACCCAGACAGGCCGCAAATGAAGAAGAAGACAATCAACGTGAGAAGGAACGAGGCTCTGCGCCACTGTTCACACGAAGTCGTCTTCCTAAAGGTTCTTAACTCTCCAAATGCAATACAGCTTTTGAAAATGAGTTTTTCTTAATTCGTGTGCTTTGTCGTTTTAGGAAGGAACGAAGGACATCCAGTCGCCAGTAGACTTCAAAGTGACGTACACGTTAATGCAGAAGGACCCTGTTTACGTGGCGAACTCATCAATGCTGCCTAACATTCAGAACTACCCCATTCTGAATCAACAAGAGGCTTCCAAAGTATTCCACGCTCAGTTCGAAAAGGACTGTGGAGACAACGAACTCTGCGAAAGCGACCTCCACGTCGACGTCAAGACAGACTTGGCGAAAGACGAGAGTGGAGAGAAGTCGCTGTTAGTCTTGGGAAGGGATTCCACACTCATTCTTAACGTCACTGTGGCTAACTTCGGAGAGCCAGCGTATGAGACGATGTTGTACATCGCTCATCCCAAGAGTATGCCGTACATCTCTCTCGTCGATGACGTAAGTTTTTTAAATTAGCAGAGGTTAAAGTGGTGGGCTTGTCTAATGGGAACGGACTTTGATTGTTGTTGTTGGCCTTTCAGTTCCAGAAGAAGAGTGTGGGATGTACTCCGTACAACGCGAGTCTCGTGTCTTGTTCGTTGGGAAATCCGTACAAGAATACGGGAGAGATGCAAACAATCCGGGTGAAATTCGACGCCCGGAAACTCCAAGACATCGAGTCTCGTCTGGACTTCCACGTCTTCGTCAACTCCACTTCTAATGAGACTGACAAAGACAACGACTTTGATGACTTGACTGTCATTGTCATTAAGATGGCTGAGCTTTCTATTCAAGGGTGAGTTTTATTGTACACGGAGATTTGAGGTTGAAGGGTTAGTCTTATTTTTAGTTGTTCCTCTCTGGTGAAATTTCAGACGAGGTGAGCCAGAGAAAGTTTTCTACGGAGGAACGATCACTGGAGAGTCAGCGATCAAGTCATTCTCCGAAATCGGACCGAAAGTGACTCATCAGTATGAAATATGGAATGACGGGCCATGGAAGGCGTCCTCCTTCTTTGTCGACATTTACTGGCCTCACCAGGTGGAGAATGGAAAGCCCCAAGGGAAGTGGCTACTTTATCCGGAGTCTCCGCCTGTTGTCGACGGTGCTGGGTCGTGCAAACTGCCTCCTGAGATGGACGACATTCTTCATCTTCGAAATCGACTCCTCTCAGACTCCCCTGACCCCTCCGTCGACTCTTCGAGGGAAGAGAGACGGACGAAAAGAGAAACGGAGGTCATCATCGCTCCACAAATGGAAATGGACTCGATGGGCGATCTGAGGACTTACGTGGAAATGGTGAGAGACGCGAAATCTCTTCACTCCAGCTTAACTTTCTTAGGAAACTCAAGTAATATTTGGATTCTTGTCTTTCTATTTTCCAGAACTGCGTGAGACGGTCCGCCAAATGCTTCAAGATAGAATGTGAAGTAAAAAACCTTCTAGCGAGGGAATCTGCAGTAATTAAGATTCATTCCAGGTAAAGAACAAAGCACGGACGTGTATTAATTATTGGCTAATTAATTAGTGGGATATTTTATCAGTGAACTCGGTATTTATTGATCAACAGACTCTGGAACGCGACTCTAGTAGAAGACTACCCTAAAGTAGATGAAGTTCGTATTCGTTCGCGTGCACAGATTCGAATTTCAGATGAAATCCGGCAGGATCCGGGGAACGACATGGCGAACGCCTCGACGTACTGCTTTCCCGATTTGAAACTGCGGGTAGAATTGGAAGGGATTCCGTGGTGGATCTACGCCCTCGCCATTCTTGCGGGTATCATCCTCCTCCTCCTCATCGTCTTTTGTCTCTACAAGACGGGATTCTTCAAGAGAAGACGTCCGCTACCGACTCACACTGCCAGTGTCTCCAGATCCTAACCACAACTCTCCTCCACCTCATTAGAATCTTAGACTCTTAGATTTCTAGATATTTAGACACTTAGACTTCTTTCAGGTTAACTTACGAAATCAGAACCATCCTTAGTCAACCTTTCTACAAATAATACAAATCTCCCGCTGAAGTTTCGAGTCCCCTTCATTTTGAATTTTGAAATTTTGTACATAAATCCATCCAGATTGCCTGTGTGTGTGTGTACAGTTAGTTTAGAGTTTAGAGTTAAGCGATGTACATCAGTCGAAGTCATTATTTTTGGAAATGAGCAAAACCAAAAGGGAGTGTGTGAATTGTGACATAGTGAGTGTGTAAATTTTGTAAACAATAATGAAAACACCATCGCGTAATAGGTTAGTTAGAGAGTGTTAACTTAATGAAGAAGAAGTATTTATAATCAAAATGTGTTCGATGTGGTCATGTGTCATTTTGTGTGGTGTCCTCATGTCCTCCTCTCGTCCAGTCATCGTGATATCAACTTAAGCTTAAGGCCTACGATTCCTTAATAAACAAATCTTAATTACGAACGCACGTTTAATTAGCATTCTTCTCAATTTATTTAATTAAGCTCAGTTTCTTCTCCATGTCGCAGACTTTAGGCTGCCGAGGTGAAAGTGTGGATGCAAATGAATTGGCAGTTGAGAGGTGAGATGCAAGAGACTTTTATTTTCGTCTAATAGATTTTGGGGCTCTAAGGGATTCTACGGGGAGGTTGGCTACCATCCCTGTGTTTGGAACTTCCTCCGTTGGCCTCCCTGATTGGATGAGGAGTCATCCGCTCCTCCTCCTCCTCCAGTTCCCCCGGAGGCTCCTCCTCCTCCTCCTGACCTGGCGCTTATGGCTCCTTCCCCTGAGCTGTAGAGGGAGCGCGGCTCGGCGTCACTGCGGTGAACGACGTGTGGCTTGGTGGTCTTCGTCAGCCGGGTGCGCACCCACGAGGGGTCGTGGTCGACGAGGAACGTCTTCATCCACGTCGACCTGCCATCTCCACCCCCCACAGGCGTCTGTTGCTGCTGCTGCTGCTTGTGTGCGCGGTCGAGGAAGTATTTGAGGATGCCGTCCCTCTTGAGGGGAGGCGTCTTCGGTGGAGCCTTCAGGGCCAACGTGAGTCCGTCGAGGAAGTTGCTCTCCTGGTTGTCGGAGGCGGGTGGTCCGGAGGCGCCTTCGTGGATGACGCCGTGTCGTCGCTCGTACTCCCTCACCATCTCCTTCGCCTCCTCGCGCGTCGGCATGAAGGCGCTCAGCGGCCCGTCCCACCTGAAGAAGGCGTCTGGGTCGAAGCGCGAGAGGTCCACTCCCTCCAGACTCGTCGAATAGTGAAGCCCGTCCTCCCGGCCCAGCTCCTCCGCAGCTCTCTCCCACCAGCCCAACCTGTCGCTCTTTTGATCCAGAATGGATCTGATGTTGCGGAGACGTTCGCTGAGGTCGACGGTGGTGTTCTTCAACTTCCGCTCCGTCGCTGCGGGGAAGTGGCCGTGTTTGAGGAAGTAGAGGACTTCCCAGTGGGGATTCGTGAGGTAGGTCAGATTGCCCCGTGGAATCTTGAAGCGTGGAATGAGGTTGTGTGCCAGCACCGTCTTCGCCGCAGCGAGCAGCGACTCTTCGATGGCGTTCGTCAGGAGTGGGTCCGACAACGGATCCCGCGATAACGTCAGCACCTCTTCTTGGAAAGGAGTTCCGTCGGGACCCACTAGCGACATGAAGGGCTTCACATACCCGCCTGCGTCCACAAAGGGCCCGTCTGGATCCTCAGGCTCCCCCAGAGGCACGCCCCCCTCCTCCCCCCTCGTCAACTGCACG
>JAQGBV010002228.1:0-12219 GCA_034698685.1 Isotomurus pseudopalustris | reverse complement strand
ATGTGGGGAAACCAAATTAAATGCCTTGGGGCTCGTTTGCATGTTTAGCTCAAAAATCAATTCTTTTCAATCAAGTCAATTCAATCAAGTCTTTTTGTTGTGATATGTGAATTAGTACTAAATGAGACTGAGGTAGGCGAGTGTGTAATTGCACATAACACTAGATTTATTCTGACGGGAATACATATTATAGACACACAATAGTATTCTACATAGACTGTACTTGTGACTTGACTGCTAGACAACTGGATGATGACAACGGCATGAATGCCTCTCTCTCCGCTCTCATATACTCTATGCTTAGAGTACGTTGACACTAGGCATTTACATGCTATGTAGATCACACGACATCTTCCCTTTTTTTAGAAACATTTATACCAATATAATAAAAATATTAATTTGTAACGTTCAGTCCATAACGATCTGGAGGACGTCGATTTCGTTGCGGTCGAACTCGCTGCTGAACTGGCGACGGGACTGTTTGCTCCAGAACTACTGTTGATTCTGGAGTAATGTCTTCACCAATCTCTTCTTCTCGAGGATCTAACGTCTTCACAAGTTGACGTCGATTTCTGACGAACTTCCTTCCTTCTACTTCGACCCGATACGATCGCTCTCCTCTTCTTCCAATGACTTTTCCCTTCGTGAAGGTGCTGGCTCCTGGCAGCTTCATAAACACCATGTCTCCCAGCTCCAACTCCTTCAATGGTCTTGTACGTCTGTCGTACACGTCCTTCTGCTTCTCCTTGGCACTCTTTATTCTTTCCGGGACGTCAGGGAACAGTTGAGGATGATAGATTTTGTCCACACCCGGGATAAGGCTGCGAGTCTTCCTTCCAAACATCCTCTGTGATGGACTCAGCCCGACCTCTGCCTGTGGAGTATTTCTGTAATCAAGTAAAGCCAAATAAAAATCCGTCTTATCACACAAGGATTTTTCCATCAACACTTTACAAACACCAACAGCCTTCTCTGCTTTTCCATTGGACTGATGGTGTTGTGGACTGGACTTCACACTCGTAAATCCATACGCGTTGCTGAATTCCTGGAACTCTTGGCTGGTGTACTGTGTTCCACAATCTGACACCACCTTCTCAGGAATCCCAAATCTTCCAAAGGCTCGTTTCATCGCATTTATTATTGTTGTTGATGATATCTTCGGAATAGCTTCATACTCAAACCAATTTGAGTAATAGTCCACTATGACGATGTAGTTCTGCTTGTTTAACTCGAACAAGTCTGAACCTACAACCTGCCATGCTCTCTCAGGTACTGAATGTGGGAGGAGTGGCTCCTTCGGCTGCTCTGCTCTAAACTTTAAACAAATCTCGCATTTACTTATATATTGTTTAATTTCTACCGTCATTCTGGGCCAGAACACATATTGTCGTGCTTTCTCCAACGTTCCTTGAATTCCCAGATGAGCGGTATGCAGATTTTTGAGAACCTTCGCACGTTCACTTCTGGGGATGATGATTCTATCTCCCTTCATGAGTAATCCGTCTTCCTCCACAATTCCTTCTCTGTAGTCAAAGAATGGCTTTACCTCTTCACATAAAGACTTCCTCTTCTCAGGCCACCCTTGCTTAACTACTTCCTTGAGTTTCTGCAACACTGCGTCCGTTATTGTCGCTTCCCGGATTTCTTGGAATCTCCTCTTTTCATTCGGGATATCGGCGACCGCAGATATTGATTCCAGCTCTTTGATAAACTTCAGTTCCAGCACGTCAGACTGAACTTTCTCTCCTCCAGTTTCCTTCAGATAAGATCTGCTCAGTGTGTCAGCGATGTAGAGCTCACTTCCCTTCTTGTACTTCACTTCCAGCGAGTACTTTTGGAGGAACAGCAACATCCGCTGAAGTCTCTTCGGACAGTCCACCACTGGCTTTCTGAAAATAGTTTCAAGAGGCTTGTGATCAGATTCCACTGTCACCTTTGGTCTCCCATAGATGAAGTGATCGAATTTTGAACAGGCATGGACGATTGCTAACATCTCCTTCTCAATTTGTGCGTATCGCTGCTCAGTTTTCGTCATTCCTCGGGATGTGAAGTAAACTGGTTTTCCTTCCTGGAGTAGAACACCTCCTAAACCACTCTCACTGGCGTCGCATTGAATAGTTACTTCCTTCGCAACGTCATAATAGACTAACACAGGGGCACTTACGATACACTTTTTCACCGTCTCGAAAGCCTCAGTCATCTCTTTAGTCCACTCCCACTCCACTTCTTCCTCCGTCAGTTTCCTCATCGGCTTCGTTAGGTCGGATAGCTTCGATAGGAACTTGGAGAGGTACTGCACCATTCCAAGGAATCTCTTCAACTCTGGCACAGCCGTCGGTGTAGGCATCTTAGTGATGGAGTCCACTTTCCTGGGATCCACACTAATTCCTGTAGAACTAAGGACATGTCGAATAAAAGTAACCTCCTTTAACTTGAACTTCAGCTTATCCTTGTTCATCTTCAGGTTGACTGCTCTTGCTTTCTCAAGAAACCTCCTCAGGTTCCTGTCATGGTCTTCCTCTGCTTCTTCTAATGTACTTCCACATCCAAAGATTAGAAAGTCATCAGCGATGACTTTTACTCCTTTCAGCTCCTCCGCGAAGTCCTGCATCCTTCTCTGGAATACTTAAGGGGCTGAGCTGATTCCAAAACGCATCCGCTTCCATCGATAACGTCCAAATGGAGTATTGAAAGTAGTTAGTAGACTGCTTTCTTCGTCCAGTCTTATCTGCCAAAATCCAAATCTGGCATCCACTACGCTAAAGATCTTCGCTTCTTTCAGGTCTGCAGTAACATCTTCAATTGTTGGTAGAGGATAATGCTCCCTCATAATCCCCTCATTTAAATATTTAGGATCAAGACATATTCTTAACTTGTTGGGCTCCCTCTTCAACATTAGACTGGAGACCCATTCCGTGGGGCGAATGACCCTAGTGATGACGTCCATCTTAACCATTTCTTCCAATCTTTCCTTCAGCTCGTCTCTAATGGCTACTGGAACTCTCCTTGGTGGATTGACGACTGGCTGGGCATGAGGAACCATCTTAATATGGTAATCACCTTGTAGAAGACCCAAGCCATCGAACACATCTGCATAGGTCGTCAGCACCATCTCCTTGGAAAGGCCGATGCACCCCTGCCCAATCCGCATCTCCTGTTTGTAGGTAGACCGACTCCGGGCATCCGAGTGTGGCCCTCCCGGATGGTACTGGACCGCGTCGCAGCTATGGACACTGACAAGTCCTAAATCTTCACAGCTCTTAAGTCCTAAGAGAGGCTGTGCATTTATGTCAACCACAATAACATTTATGACATGTCTATTACCACCGAATTCCAATGCCAATTTTCCTTCTCCTTTACTCTTCCATGTCTGTCCACCGTATGTCTTGATTGACGTCTTCTTTGACGTGTCAAGTAAGCCTTTCCCTCTGACCTTCCGGAAGATGCTGAGCGGCATCACGTTGACTGATGCCCCCGTATCTAACATGAAACGAACCGTCTTCCCTGTCTCCGCGACTCTCATCGTCTTGAACTTCTTGTCCTTTCTGTGAGAGTCGATTGTGAACGCCGTCACTGACTCGACTGCGTTGCCGTCACCTCTCTGATGACGTTCCCTGGAGTTACATTTACTTGCAGAGTGATTCAACTTACTGCACTTGTTGCATTTCTTTCCCCAGGCCGGACAAGTTTCCTTCTTCTTGATATGATTTGTTCCACAAAACTTGCAGTTGATTGTCTCGGTGGAGAACTTCTTGAATTCCTTCTTCGGGAAAATTCTCCTCACCGACCGCACTTTATCGACTTCCGGTTCTGTGTGCCCTTGGATGGCCCTGGAGTGCTTCTCCGCCATCTCACTAGCACGGATGAGTTCCATGACTTTCTCGAGCTTGGGATCCAGCTCCCTCAAAAGTCGTTCCCTCATCTTTTCGTCCACTATCCCGAACACGACTTGGTCTCTGATGCGCCTGGATTTGTCCCCAAAACTACATCCTTCTGCCAACGTCTTAAGTGCTGTCACAAAGGAGTCGATTGTCTCTCCTCCTTCCTGACGACGGGAAGTGAACCTGTAAGTTTCAAATAATATACTGCTTTTAGGTACACAGTACTTTTGAAACATCTCCAGAACTTTGACGATCTTCTTCTTGTCGTCCACAGGACTGAATTCGAACGTGTTAAAGAGTTCTACTCCATCGTCTCCAACGACGGAAAGAAGTGCAGCCACCCGTATAGCGTCATCCTTCTCGTGGTATTCCGTGGCTAACTCGAAGTTAGTCCATGCAGCTTCAAATTTCTTCCAATTTTCAGCTATATTTCCACTGAGGTTGAGTGTCTTGGGTAGGGGCACTAGTGCGGAGGTCATCTTGGTCAGCAACTGTCACAATCACTTAATGTCTACTGTTCTCTTAGGTTCATTTACCACCTGGCACCATGTTGTGATATGTGAATTAGTACTAAATGAGACTGAGGTAGGCGAGTGTGTAATTGCACATAACACTAGATTTATTCTGACGGGAATACATATTATAGACACACAATAGTATTCTACATAGACTGTACTTGTGACTTGACTGCTAGACAACTGGATGATGACAACGGCATGAATGCCTCTCTCTCCGCTCTCATATACTCTATGCTTAGAGTACGTTGACACTAGGCATTTACATGCTATGTAGATCACACGACACTTTTATACAACGGGAGATACAGAATCGTGTACAAAGCTACTAGACTGATCGTTTTAGAAGATTCTACGTTCGATGTTATTTAAGCCGAGTAAAAAAACAAAATCTTTTCCATTTATCATTAAAAACAAGGTCCTCTAAAGTATGAGGTAGTTTAGGATGTGGTGCATTTGCGAAATATGAAGTGAACACTCCATAGAATATAGTATAGTCACAAAAAACCAAATACACAGTTATACACACGCACAAAGCATTTATAAGGAATACCAAAATATTTACGCATCGTTCATATTTTAAATCAAAATTTCAATGAGTTTGTCCCAATCTCCCAATGTCATGAAAATTAAACAATACAGCCACGAAGAATCGTAAAATTTTGTTTTACAATGCGTAATGATCCGCACATAAGTTACAAAAGTAAAGTCTCTATTGTTGGAACAGAAATTAATACAAGTGAATCGTTTTCACCTAAAGGTTCTATGAGAGACATGAATTTTGGACACACAGGTTTTTTGTTCTCCACTCGGAGTATTCATTCGGATATTGTTTAAGGAATATTTATTCGTTAACTTAATTGTAGTTTTTTACAAATCCTGTTTCGATTCTCAAACGATGAAGTGCAATTTAGACTGCACGTGATCTCGGTGACTTTTAAACATGTACAACAGATTTTCCTTATCGTTATCTCTATTTAACTTGCCTCGACTTCTGCAATCCGGGTTAGATCAAACATACTAAATGGAATCCTGGTATTCATTGTATTGGTCGTGGCCTCCGAAGAAAAAGACACTCATGCTTTTCAATCGTACATACACAGCCGAGGTTGATGTGAGGCCTTCTGGAACTCCCACAAGTGGAACAACCATTACCTGTCTTGAAGGCGGGTCCAGGATAACTTTAATGACACAGTCTCCGGTCACAGTTCCATCCGTGACAACAGCACCAATTACATACATCATCGTTGGGATCAGTGTGCCCTGGATAAAAGCAGTAGATCCTTCTCCATGCTTGAAGGAAGGAAATTCCCAAGGGAGGATTGTCGTGGTGTTGTCTTTGTGGCTGTATTCCATCAGGACCGGGGAATACGTTCCAACCTCTCCGGCAAAAATGAACGTACTTTGGTTATAAATGTAATTCATGCTGACAACAAGTTCTGATTTCAAAGGGAGATTTCCCAAGTGGTTTTGACTGTTGCTTTGCAAATCAACTGAATAGATTGCTGTTGGATCATCAAGCCCTCCAAATGACAAAACTCTGTTCTTCGACTGAGTATCAAATATTCCTCATTATAAGTTATATATATTTAATTGCATGTGTGTTTGTTATGTGGGAGTACCAAGAAAGTGAGCCCAATGTGCGAGGAACTTCCCGGCCGCTTAATAATATTCCTGTGGTCAAGTTAAAGCTCCAAAGGTGAGTACCACCATTTGGGAGATAAAGAATGTCTCCAAATTCATCCCTGACGTGCGCTCTTCCACCATATGCCGGTTTTGGAAGTCTGCCAACAACTTCTATTTCGTCCGAAGTAATGTTGTACCAGTGGATTTCGTCGTGGACCAAGCGTCCCCCATTCGGTGTGTAAGAGACTCCACCGAAAATGTAAATTATTTCAGATACACCGTCGTATGCTACAGCAACGTCAGACCTAGGAGACGCTAGTTTACTACGGCACACAGTTGCGTTGAAAGACTGGGCAACTGCAATGGAGGAATATACAACAAGAATTCCACAAATGGGAATTTTTGATGTTAAAAAATACATTTTTGAGGGAACGAAAAATTGATTGTGATTTGAGTGGAGATTGCGAATATTGTCTTCTGGTTGGGGAAATTAATAGTAGAATGCGATTGAAAGTGAAACAAAGTTATCTCATCCAGATGATTGACATTTAAACTCATTTTTTATCTAGTGATGGGAACTGGGTTATCTGTTTTAGTTGTCGGACTTAATACACTCAGATTTTATCACCATTGTGGAGAACCGACTTTACAATCTTTAAGCGTATTTTAATCAAAGCAAACACTTCGATGTTGAATTTTAAATAGTTCTCCAAATATTCAAAGCGAGAATGGAATCCCGAAGTATCTTGATGAGCTGTTATCCTGGAATTTACTGCTGTTGCCAACCTGAAAACAAAGAGTTGTTTACAAAATTTTGTGATTATCATTTTTTGATTTTGTGATTTTTGTGTGAGGAAATTGGTTGACTTGAATGAGAATACAACATTCCATACTTCGAGTTCAATTTAAAGTTAAAAAAGTCTAAGTCATGCTGTGGACCTTTAATCTGCAGTATTAACTGTTGGTGAATTGGGACTTGGGCTGAATGTACAACAAAGAATAAAGAAACTCTGTGGGATTATCGAAAGTATAAAAACGTGGAGCTTATGTTTTCTAATACTTACTGTGCATATTTATCAAGCGAAATGGAAAAGCTAATTTTTATTCTGTTGAATCTGGTCAGTGTCCCATATTTCCCGTAATAATATCCCCCAGTCTGTCTCAGCTTATCTCAATTGTGGTGAATTGAATGAATAAAGTCATCAGAAGGAATACTTTCTTTCTCATTCCAATTTAGATGAGTTGACGATGAAGAAATTCAACGAATAAATTTACTCTTAGGTCTAAAAAAAATGTCTTAGTGGAAATGAATAAATGCTAACTTTACCGTTACCGTAGCCAAATAGAGTTAATTTAATTTTTTCTTCCTACTGAAGGAGACCCAAAGCCTATTCGGACAAAAAAACTCTAATTTCTAAAAAAATCCTTGTCTTTCTCTTTCGTATGCAGTCTGCATTAAATAATGTTTTACTTCGTAAAATATTCACATCATCTCCACATTCCATTGGGAGCTCTTTGTGTTTGGGGAAAGGTGAGAATATTTGAACTCCACTGGCGGGAAACTGTCTGACAGGAAAGTAAACAACATGTGTTTTATGGTTAAAATATAAACAGGAAGAAGTGTTGCGGTGTGTACGCGCCTAGACTTATTGTTAGTAGGGGAGTGAAAATGAGGGGGGCGGGGGTTCTTGTGGGGATGGCACGTGACCTGGAGGAAGGTCAGAAGGTGAAGGAAGCCGTGAAGAACTTCTTCCTGAGTGGAACGAGGGGTGGGAGTGGAAATGTGTGTGGGGTTTGCTTGAAAGGGAGGAGTTCGGTGGAGTTGGGGGAGGAGGTGGTGGGAGTGGTTCTCCAGGCACTCCTCCTTGTGCCTCCGGAGAGGGAGACGAAAGTGTCGTCTTTGTGGATGTGTGCGGAGTGTGCGAACTCTTTTAACGCCCTCACTGATCTTCATCTCCAGTTGGATGAGTTGCGGTGTCAGTTCAACGACCTTAGAAGAATTATCGGGAAGCAGGTCATCCTGGGGTCACTCGGGAGGTCAGAAAAGGAGTGGGAGGGGTGGGAAGAGGAGTCAAGGGGAGTGGAGGACATGTTCCCGTCTGTTCTGCTCCAGAGAGAAGAAAAGCTGTTTGAAAAGGAGTTGCAAAGTGTGTGTGGTATTCTGCTGGGAAACGAGTTTGAAATTCACGACGACATCAAACTGAAGAAGGTCTGTGGAAATTGAAGACATTAAAAGAGACCTTTCTGTTGGATGTGATTCATTCTGACCTTTTTTATTTTTTGTAACTTGCAGATGACTCCCGTTGTCATCTTGGAACGACTCGAGGAGACGACACTGAAATCTGCATCTTTGGAGTCGCCTATTCGACACCTGAGGAAAAGACGTCACGTCGACTTCACAGAAACAGAAGGACACACAGAAGAAGAAATTGAGGAAGACTTCGTCGTTCCCAGCGGTGCCTCCGAAGTCGACAGCGACGACGCTGAATCTGTTGAAGAAGACTTCTCGTTGGAAGAAGAAGGCGATGAAATAGTGAAGGACAAATCTGGTCGGTTTTCATGTCCGCGTTGCAAGAAAACGCTCTGCACTAAATCTTCCGTCCAACGTCACATCGCAGAGGTTCACGACCGCCAAAAATCGTGTTCCGTCTGTCACCGTTTCTTCATCAGACAAACTGACCTCATTCGACACCAGGTCAAAGTTCACTCGATCTTTCCTCCTGAGATGACCGCGGAGATCTCCTGCAGCCACTGCGACTCCACCTTCACTGACACCTCCACCCTCAACAAGCACAAACTGAAGAGACACCTTTTGGGGTCAACGTCAGCTGGTGACCTCCAGTGTCTCTTCTGTCTCAAGTTCTTCCCAGATAAGACGTCTTTAAGGCAGCATCAGAGAAAAGCGCACTACGGAGGACGTCCTCCACCACCAACAGAAAAGGTCACAGACACGGAGGAGGAAGGTCATTCACCCCAAAATATTCGCTGCTTCCTCTGCAAAACAGCACAGAGTCCGTTGACCCCAGAAGAGCTGAAGACCCACGAGGAATCTGCGGAGCACACGGCGAAGATCCGCGCCAAATCCTCCGCCTTCTGCGACGTCTGCAGACTCAACTTCGCTTGGGACTTGGAACTTCTGGGCGTCCATCTCAAGAGCCCTGAACATAAAAAAGAAATCGACAATCTTGGTGAATTCGACGCAACAACGTTTTGCATTCCATGTCGAAGGAATTTCAAAAGGTCAAACCTCCTCCAATCTCATTGCGCTTCTCCTCAACACGCTCAGGTTTGTGTGTTTCGTGAGAAGGAGGAGACGGCTGAAGATTCCCAAATTAAGAAACTCTGTCCATCGTGCCCAAAGACGTTTAATCTCCAAAGTATCCTTGAGCTTCACGTCCTTCGAAACCACGCCCCCTCAGGACATCCCTGCACAGTACCACCCAATTAATTCTAATCCTAATTAACTAATACATTAAGAGCCATTTATTAATTAATGATTTGTTATATTTGCAGCTGTGCAGCCTCTCCTTCACTCACAGAAAGGAACTGGTTTCTCACCAGCGTCGCTCCCACAAGGACAAAGTCTCCTCCCCCAAGAAATGTCCCCACTGCGACGCCTCCTTCAAACTGACTCGCTACCTGCGGAAGCATTTGTACTACAGCCACCCCAAACAGACGCTCCTCCACAAGCCCCACCCCTGTCTCTTCTGTTTCCACACGTTTTCCTCCGCGGAGGAGTTGGAGGACCACACGAACAAAAGCCACGCCCACCTGAAGTGCCCCACCTGCGGAAAAGTTTGTCGAGACGGTTTCATATACAAAAGACACATTCGAGGCCACACAAAAAACACAACCAATTCATAACTGAGAGATCCCTTTAGGATTCTGGTCTTAATTAACCACTCACCGAATTTCCTGTGCACACGCAATGCAAAGTATATGGAATTGTAGTGAGTTTGTGAAAATTGTAGCAAATTTTAATTTCGATGTGACAATTCGTAATTAAAATATTTTTTGTGTTTTAACTTCTCATGTTTCCATTCTTAAATTAATGAACTCATTCACACCAGAATATGATGAATGCAGCAATGCTACAGCCAACCCACAGAATAAAAACGGTTTGAACCGAATCCCTCATTTTTACCGTTTGAAATTTCTCAAAATCAGTTCCACCTTTTTCTAAAATTAAATGTGTGCCTTTTACACGTTTTAACATCTTTCTGTGTCTAAAGTTCCTCTCCACAGCATTTAATATTCCTGACTGGAAGATACGCCTTATTTTCATTGGCAAATCTGTCATGTCTTTCGGGAAAGCACTCCATCCTAATCGCGTCTCCATTATGGGATCGTCCACAATATAAAAATTCCTCGTTGGATAATTGCTCTTGAGATAACTGACTTCATCCCTTAATTCAGATTCAGTTCCTAACAATACAACCTTGCCGCATTTGGTCACCTCGATTTCAATCCCAGACAAAGTGGACAACTTCATTAACTGCTGGCGTGTGGCTGACTCTGACGGCAACTGGGATTCCTCGGCGTCGTCTATAAGAGGATAATGTCTACTCAATGGTGACAACATTCTAGTGACTATATTGAATTCCCGTTTTGTTGCGTTGTGGTTTGTGTAGTATTTCAGGGAAATTAGCAGAGACCTTAGAAGCTGAAAGTTGTTCCATTGGCTGCCCAAGCAACCACATCCAGTCGGAGGTAATAAAATTGCAAAGCAGTTGTGACTCACAAGCTGCCGTTGCTTTTCATAACAAGAAGAATTCAGTCCTTCAACTGAGCCTTGGTTTTTTTCGAACCAAAATTTTTGAAGGTAGCTGATGATAGCAGACCTGTTGTATTCCAATACATTTTGTGGGAGAGAACAAAGAATGCCCTCCAAACTTGTGACACCTTCTTGTTTCAAGGGAGAGTTAAGTTCTGCAACTAAAAGACTATTGTAGCTGCTTGTCACAACCAACGAGAAAACAAATAATGGCATAACCACTAGCTTGAAGGATCTAATCTTCCAAAGGGACTGAGGCGAGCCAACTGAGTTTCCTAGCAACACTCCATATAAAAAAATACCCGTGCCGAATGATTGCATTTTTCTAGGCAATTTCAGTCTGATTATGATTTTCAGCACACAGTATATGGTGACTCCAAATGCTACTGTACAAATCCAAGTATGGGAGTCCAAAGGAGACAAATACATTTTAAAAGATACCTTCGGAATTTCGTAGCACGTCAGGAATTTGTATTGTTCCCAAACAGTGAGGGTAGATTTGCTATCATATGCATTGTAAACCGTTGATGCATGCATTGCTGCTTTTTTATTCGATTTATTTGTGATATATTCTTCAAATGATGTCAAAGTTCCGTTGGTATTCTCAATCAATTCCTCTGCGATATATTGTGTTGGCGAATTGGTCGTAAATGGGTGCCTTGGTTTTGCAAGAGGGGTCAGAACAAGAACCATGTTATCCACGTTAACTGCCCAATGCCAGTGAATAAAATTGGAGTTATACGCCAAGTCCATAAGTTCCATTGCTTGATGTAAATACAAAGATCCTTCTTCTTTATCCAAACAGTCTATGCTGCTATCCGCAAAATCTTTCAGCTTAGGAAAAAAGCACAAACGGATTTGTGTATTTTTGATTGTGCTAAAGTCTAATAACGCATATCTATTAACATCCTCGTGAACGGTTAAGGATTTCTTAATTTGATTAATGAAAACTCTATTGTGTCCGAAAACGAACATCTTGGACAATTTCTTGGAGCTTGGATGTACCTTGTTGGATGTGATTATTAAATTATGCGTAGTAAGATGCAACCTTCCAAGGTAAAAATCCGTGGGATCTAAAAAGCTGTGTGCAACTAATCCAACTAATGCCAGATATGTTTGGTTTGTCTGCTCGAAGTAGAATTTTCTTTCCTTTGTTGTATACTTCAAGTAGTACAAGTTAAAGCGACATGTTTGCTTATAACTATGCTTCGGAGGCAACCGATAAATTTCTGACAGATTGGCTAAAAATTTACTGTAGCTCATGGGAAGAATTACAATTTGCAATGGTATATATCGTGTGCTTTGTAGGTTACGGGAATCCATTGAGATTGAAATGAGTTTTACCAAACAAAACTCAGAAATGCTAGACACCATTTTATGAATTTTTACAGAAAAGAAATCCTCTGCAGAAACCAAGTCTACA